>JAWZYV010015553.1:0-53719 GCA_038373885.1 Cheiracanthium punctorium
ATGTCCGTGAGAGAAAAAGGCTTGGCATTGATGCAATTGAAGCGGCATTTTCGCTTGTTTTAAAAGCCTTGTTTTAGAGTCAGGTGGGTAAATTTTTCGTTGCTCAGTCTCTAAAGACTACTTACGATACCCGTCGAAAGTTTGCATTGAGTTTTTTCCTGTGGAAGTGTTTATTTTTAGTGATAAATACAGCATTTCAAAACGTTTTTTTTATACTTAGCGGATCTTTATCGGCATGTTACTGACTGATTGTGCCTGCGAATTTTCTATTGCTGACTGTTCGCCAAAATCCGAGAAGCAATTTAGTTCGTGTTCAAAACTGACAAGTGGACTCCTTACTACAAGTTTCTACAGCAACTGGGCTTCAAAACTACGAACCCAGCAGACAAGCAGAGTTTTCTGCAACAATATTGTTTCTGAATTACTCTGCTACTCCTGGGGTTCGTCGTTCTAAAGTCCAGTGGTGTAAAAAGTTCAAGTAAAAAGTCACTTGTCAGGATGGAACACAAACTTTATTTCTTCTAGAACTTCGTAGAACAATCAGCTGCACACAATTCACAAGCACAATCTAGCAGTAACGTGCTTTTAACAATCCGCTTGGATCAGAAGCTCTCACAACTGCTGTATTTCTCACACAAAATAAGTCACTTTTACAGGCAAAACACCTCTTGTACCTCCTGCGTCGGCTATTTATAGAAGCGGGCATCGCCCCGAAGCAGTCAGTTGCGAGTTGAACATTCAATGTGTCAAGAGCTCTGAGTATGCTTGTTTTGTGTGAACTGATAGTGCTATAGAAGCTGTGTTTTAGCTTGCTTTGTGAAGCTGTTTTTAAAGTGCTGTGTGTAAATTCTTCATTGCTGTGTCTTAAGGGATAGTGTACTATATCCCTTGAATATTTCCACGGAATTTTTGCCTGTAAAAGTGACTTATTTTGTGTGAGAAATACAGCATTTGTGAGAGCTTCTGATCCAAGCGGATTGTTAAAAGCACGTTACTGCTAGATTGTGCTTGTGAATTGTGTGCAGCTGATTGTTGTACGAAGTTCTAGAAGAAATAAAGTTTGTGTTCCATCCTGACAAGTGACTTTTTACTTTAACTTTTTACACCAACTGGACTTTAGAACGACGAACCCCAGGAGTAGCAGAGTAATTCCGCAACATTTGGTGTCAGAATCGGGGTTCTAAAGAAGGACTTTAATTTTCCAGTTTATGGTTTTGACTAGACAAAAAATGGAAGAACAACTTCAAAAGCTCATGAATATGATGCAAGAAATGAAAGCCGGACAAGACGAGATGAAAGCCGGACAGATGACGAGATGAAAGCCGGACAAAAACAGATGAAAGCCGCACAAGAACAGATGAAAGCCGGACAAGACGAGATGAAAGCCGGACAAGAACAAATGAAGGCGGATTTAGAAAAGAAAATTGAAGCCGGACAAGAAGAGATGAAAACTGGGTTGCAGAAAATAGAGAAAAATCAAGAAAAGTTGGAGCAGAAGATAGAGAAAACCCAAGAAAATTTAGAAGAAATTAAGCAGGGCCAAGAAGAAATGGAGAAAAGAGTTTCTCTCTTAGAAGAAACTCAGACGAAATATGAACAAAGAATTGAAGGGAATGTTAAGGAATTACAGCAGGATATTTGCAGAATGCGTGAAGAATGTGAAGCTAAAATTGAAGAGAAATTGGACTCTCTCGTAAAGCTGGGAAAGTTACCCGAAAACATCAGGTTATCTTCACACCGCCCAGCAGTGAAACTTACTGCCTATGACGGAAAGACTCCCTGGGAAGCTTACAAGACCCAATTTTCGATCGTCGCCAGAGCCAATGGTTGGAGCGAGTCCGAGAAAGCTAATCAACTGGCCGCTTCCCTTAGCGGAGATGCAATTAATGTATTGCAAACTATCGGAGCGACGAAGATAGGAGATTTTGACGCCCTTGCCAGTGCCTTGGAGATGAAATTCGGAGAGAAGTGCCAGAAAGAATATAGTAGAATCCAACTTAAGTCAAGGATGCAGAGATCTGGCGAGACCCTTCAAGAGCTGGCTTCGGACATAGATAGGCTGTGTCATCTAGCCTACATGGACCACCTTGATAATGTCCGAGAAGAAATGGCGGTGCGTCATTTTATTGAAGCCATCCGTGATCCAGAAACCCAAAAGGCACTCATGTTGGAGGATTATCAGGATTTGAAGTCTGCTCTGGTGTTCGCAATGAAGCTAGAGGCAGCCCAGCGGGCCGTGAGAAAAGATCGGCATGCTGTCAGAGCGGTCACGGTCCAAGAGGAAGCTAACAAAGACACAGAGAGCGTCGAGAACAGATTGAAGAGAATTGAAGATCTCATAGAGCGAAAATTAAGATCCGATAGAACGAGAGATGGCCGAAAGAAAGTGAAATGCTGGAAGTGTGGCGTCGAAGGACATGTACAAAAGCATTGTGGTCGAAAGTCTTATGACCAGCAAGAGAAATCTAAGAACATGAAAGAGGGAAACTAGGAGGTGGCCATCTCGCGGGGCGGAGGTTGCCATATAGTCAAAAGCCCCACCTAAAAGTCTTGCAGATTTCATCAGTGAATGGTGGCAGTAATGGACTCTTCGTACTGGGATATGTTAATGGTTCCCCATGCCACATGGTGATTGATACTGGAGCGAACGTAACCATCATAAGGACGGATCTGGCCAAGAAATTAAATTTGAAGATTATCTGGACTCCGCCCTCGCTGACCCTCCAGACTGTGACAGGTGACAAGATCGAAGTGGGCGGAAAAGCGCAAGTAGAAATCACGTTTGGGAATGCCAGATACGACCATGTGGTATATGTCGCCAATATTACAGACTCTTTTATTCTCGGACTCGACTTTTTAAAATCGCACAAATTTAACTTGGACTTTAAGAATAATGAGCTTCGTTCAGACTCAGAAGAAATAGCTGCGTTCGATATTAGAAATGAAACTGTTTTGCCTGTTCAGCAAATAATAGCCCAGACTGATATCACTCTACCTCCCAGAACTGATTCAATAATTTCTGGAACAGTAAAAGAAAGCAATAAATTCCGTTTTGGATTAATCGAACACCCAAGCAATAGTGATTCCATCAGAGGAGTACTTGTGGGAGCAACACTTGTGGACTTGTCGAGAACAGAAATTCCAGTTAGAGTAGTAAATGTGACGGACAAGTCGAAGGTGATAAAGAAAAATGAAGTGTTGGCGACATGCACTCCTGTTACCTGCATTAATAAGAACATCAACCAAACGACAGCTAAATCTTCCGAGTGCCTGACGAAGGAATTATTACAAGACGTGGAGTTAACGGCAGAACAGAGAAGCGCTGCAGAGAAAGTAATAGCTGAATTTGAAGACCTCTTCTCTCGTACTTCCGGTGACTTTGGCCGTACGAGGTTAACGCAACATAGAATAGACACAAGCAGCCATTCTCCCATCAAGCAACATCCTAGGCGGCTGCCGTTTGCTAAGCAAGAAGAGGTGAACCGACTTTTAGAGGAGATGCAGCGTGATGACGTCATCGAGCCATCGACTAGTCCGTGGGCCTCGCCGATTGTTTTGGTCCGAAAGAAAGATGGTTCCACCCGGTTCTGCG
The DNA here is from genome assembly GCA_038373885.1 of Cheiracanthium punctorium. NCBI lineage: Eukaryota > Metazoa > Arthropoda > Arachnida > Araneae > Cheiracanthiidae > Cheiracanthium > Cheiracanthium punctorium. The sequence continues at coordinate 3,593 of JAWZYV010015553.1, forward strand.
TTGACTATAGACGTCTGAATGACATTACCAAGAAAGACAGCTACCCTCTTCCCAGGATAGACGACACATTGGACACTTTATCGGGAAACGAATGGTTCTCCACTCTGGATCTCAAGAGTGGCTACTGGCAAGTAGAAATCCATCCCGATGACCGTGAAAAGACTGCGTTCACCACGGGACAAGGATTGTGGCAGTTCAAAGTTATGCCTTTTGGACTCTGCAACGCACCGGCTACATTCGAGCGTCTGATGGAGACAGTGTTGAGAGGACTCTCCTACGAAGCATGCCTCGTCTATTTGGACGATATCATCATCGTCGGAGGACTTTCGAAGAGCATCTCGAGAACATTCGAAAGGTACTGCAGAAATTAAAAGAGGCGAACTTGAAACTAAGTCCATCGAAGTGCAATTTGTTTCGTCGGGAAGTACGTTACCTCGGGCACATAATATCCGCCCACGGAGTTCGAACCGATCCCGAAAAGACGTCCGCAGTCCAGAACTGGAGTCGTCCCGAGAATATCCATGACTTAAGAAGTTTTCTCGGTCTGTGTACTTACTATCGAAAATTCGTGAAGGGCTTTTCTCAAATTGCAAGACCCCTTCACAAATTGACCGAGACTGGACAGAAATTTCTATGGACTGAGGAATGTGAGGACGCATTCAACGAACTGAAGACGGCACTATCAGTTCACACAAAACAAGCGTACTCAGAGCTCTTGACACATTGAATGTTCAACTCGCAACTGACTGCTTCGGGGCGATGCCCGCTTCTATAAATAGCCGACGCAGGAGGTACAAGAGGTTTCCAGAAAAGTCAATTTCTCGAGGGTTCTACATAAAGCGTGAATTTTTGATTACGTCATAGAAGAGAAATGTTAGGTTATTATGCGTTTTTAATGCAGGAAAAAACAACTTCCAGGCCCCATTGGGAAAATCGCGCCAAATGACCAAAAAGTCGCCAAGCTTGGCGACTTTTGGCGAAATATCGCAAATTTGGCGCCAAAAATAAGTCCTCAAAAGTGAAGAGATCTAAGCTCTAGGACTAATATTTCTCGAGATTTCTAGAAGCCCATAGAAAAACATATAGGAAAGCGAAACCTCCGTATCTCCGGTTCTAATTGGCCGATTTTGATGCAACAAAAAGCAAAATTTATCTATTTGAAGCGTAAATACGAATTTTAAACCATTTTAAGCCCCAGAGCAGCGGGTTGCCCCGAAAATTCGTAACATTGCCCCCTTCCCAAGGACTGCATGTCCCGGGCAGTACAATCCCTAGTTAGGAGGTCACACAGGTACCTACACTGTATAACACTTAACAAGATCTTAACAACATAATTCAAGCAAGTAATCAATAGCACAATAAGCAAATACACATTAATAAATAAATAATCATCATAATAAATAATCATCATAATAAATAATTACACTGTAATAAGTAATCAATGTAATAACAAATACACATTAATAAAATCCAATATATTACAAATATGCACACTAAACATGGCGTAAGTGGTGAGAGAAAGAGAGTTGAAGAATCGGGAGTTGACCATCATAAGGACGGATCTGGCCAAGAAATTAAATTTGAAGATTATCTGGACTCCGCCCTCGCTGACCCTCCAGACTGTGACAGGTGACAAGATCGAAGTGGGCGGAAAAGCGCAAGTAGAAATGCAAGTAAGACAGGAAAGGAAAGGAATGAGAGGTGAAAGAAAAGAGGAATTACGCCATAGTGACCATAGTCTGAGCTAATTACAACCGCGGTAGATGGCTAGCCGATCGTAATGTACAACTCTTGGCTTCGAGTTTGGTGACTTACGAATCCGTACGATGACGTCATTCAGCCGGTTTAGGACTGTGTAAGGACCGTCCCACGGCGATTGCAGCTTGGGAGACAGGCCTTTCCGTCGAGTAGGATTCCATAGCCAAACTTTGTCACCTGCGTTGAACTCGTGTCCCGTAGCCTTCGTGTCGTAGCGAGTCTTCATCTTTTCCGTGTTCAGGTTGATCCGCTCCCGAGCAAAATGATGTACATCTTCAAACCGTGCCCGAAGGTTTTCCACGTACTCCTCTGGCGATGAAGGCACATCTGGAGGGCGGCCGAACACTAGATCGGCGGGAAGACGAAGATCTCTGCCGAACAGCATCGGGGAAGGTGTGAAGCCGGTAGTCTCATGGACGGCACTCCTATAGGCCAGCAGGAACAGGGGGAGTTTCTTGTCCCAGTCCTCTTGATTCCTAGATACCAGGAGCGAGAGGTTGTTCAAAATTGTACGATTGAATCTCTCCACCATGCCGTCGGATTGTGGGTGTAAAGGCGTAGTCTGGGTTTTGTCCATTCCGAGAAGTTGGCATAGTCCTTTAAAGACTGCAGAGGTAAAGTTCGTTCCTTGGTCGGAATGAAGTTGCAGAGGGGTTCCATATCTGGAAATCAATTCTTGCACCAGTACCTCTGCTACGGTCGTAGCTTCTTGATCGGGAATAGGAAACGCTTCGGGCCATTTAGAGAAGTAGTCAATGACAACTAGGATGTATTTGTTGCCATCCGAAGTTCGCGGAAAAGGTCCCAGGATGTCGAGTGCAATCCTCTCAAAAGGCGCTCCTACATTATAACGATGTACTCTTCCACGGCTTCGTTTCTTCGGGCCTTTACGGGCAGCACAGGCGTCACAAGCTTGACACCACTTTTCGACGTCGCCTCGAGCCCTAACCCAGTAGAAGCGCGCGCGAACTTTCTGCAGGGTCTTCATCACGCCAAAATGGCCTCCAGTTAAGCCATTATGCAGTTCTTCTAGAACCTTCGGAATCCTCGAGCGAGGGAGTACTAACTGCCATCGGAGCATCTTGCCGTCGTCCGACTCCCATTTACGATACAGGACTCCATTCCTCAGGCGAAGCGAATCCCATAAAGCCCAGTACTGTTTTGTTGCCGGACTGTAAGATGATATTTCTTGCCAACTGGGCTTAGCGCTGGATTTTTCCATAAATTCCACAATAGGTTTGATGTCGCTGTCTGCTAATTGGTCCGCCCGAACATTTTCGTCACTCCAGGGATCTTGGGATGGTGTCGATGATGTAACTTGGCGGACAACGGGATGTTTCAGATGGTAATTTTTCTCTGAACTGGAGCAATAGCGACAACTGTCTATGCAGGGCCTTTTCGACAAAGCATCTGCATTTCCATGAGATGACCCTTTCCGATGACGTATCTCGATGTCATATTCTTGTAATCGCTGTATCCACCTGGCTATTTGGCCCTCTGGATTCTTGAAATTTAGAAGCCAGGTTAAAGAGGCATGGTCCGTTCGGAGCAGGAACTTTCGGCCGTACAGGTAATGATGGAAGTGCTCTACGGCCTTAATGATAGCAAGAAGTTCCTTTCTCGTAACACAATAGTTACGTTCTGCCTTTGAGAGGCACTTGCTCCAGTAAGCAATGACGTGTTCTTGGCCATCTATCTCCTGGGACAAAACTGCTCCAACACTCTCCTTACTTGCGTCTGTGTCCAGGATAAATAGCTTGTCAGGGTGAGGAGTTCGGACCGATCCCGAAAAGACGTCCGCAGTCCAGAACTGGAGTCGTCCCGAGAATATCCATGACTTAAGAAGTTTTCTCGGTCTGTATACTTACTATCGAAAATTCGTGAAGGGCTTTTCTTAAATTGCAAGACCCCTTCACAAATTGACCGAGACTGGACAGAAATTTCTATGGACTGAGGAATGTGAGGACGCATTCAACGAATTGAAGACGGCACTATCAGTTCACACAAAACAAGCGTACTCAGAGCTCTTCGACACATTGAATGTTCAACTCGCAACTGACACTTCGGGGCGATGCCCGCTTCTATAAATACCGACGCAGGAGGTACAAGAGGTTTCCAGAAAAGTCAATTTCTCGAGGGTTCTACATAAAGCGTGAAATTTTGATTACGTCATAGAAGAGAAATGTTAGGTTATTATGCGTTTTTAATGCAGGAAAAAAACTTCCAGGCCCCATTGGGAAAATCGCGCCAAATGACCAAAAAGTCGCCAAGCTTGGCGACTTTTGGCGAAATATCGCCAAATTTGGCGCCAAAAATAAGTCCTCAAAAGTGAAGAGATCTAAGCTCTAGGACTAATATTTCTCGAGATTTCTAGAAGCCCATAGAAAAACATATGGGAAAGCGAAACCTCCGTATCTCCGGTTCTAATTGGCCGATTTTGATGCAACAAAAACCAAAATTTATCTATTTGAAGCGTAGAATACGAATTTTAAACCATTTAAGCCCCAGAGCAGCGGGTTGCCCCGAAAATTCGTAACAATATATCATTTATTTGCATTTTCAGTTGTATAATTCTTTAAAATATTGACAGCTAACTAGAAATTTTTCTTAATTCTCAAAATAATTAATTTAGGGGAACGCACCACTGAAGAAACATGAATGCTTGCATTTTTATGTAAAGGAAATTTAATATTTTTATTCTAATAAAGATTTGATATAATCTTATAAACACATTCTTGAGAAACACATAGTAAATTGCGTGAAAGAAACATCGCAGTAATAGCATGTATTGCATAATATTCACTTCGACGGTTATATAGTATTTTTGTTAGATTATTAAAGTGGTTCATTCTAAAAAAATTCGCAAAATAAGTATTATTCAACCATTTCGTTACATAATTTTGATGTGAATTGGCAGAAGCTCTTTGTCTGAAAGCGTAACTCTATGGATCCTGCTGACATGAAAGTATCATTATGATTTTAATTAACGTGAGATACTAAAAATGCTTTTAAAAAATTATTAGAGCACTATAACCACCTAGAAAAAAATAAATCATGCTGATTATGTTTCGCTCTTATAGTTTAATTTTTGTTGTAAATAAATTTAATTTTGTTTCACTAAAAGCAGTTTCTTGTAAAGGTTTCGACCGTATGCAAGACAGGGAGATAAGTTTCATGGAACACGAAATTAAGTGTAATTTTATTCGTAATCATTAATTAAAATGTAGCTCTAATGCTAACAGGAAAGCCTGAAAATTAAAATTTTGGACTCAATAAATTAATTTGTATAAATTATCTGAGAGTAATGCGTAAGTGAAATATAAGAACATAAATAGGTAGTATTTAACCTTTTCACGGCGGGGAAATTTTGGCCGTGCTGTTTCAGAAGGACGGGTGCATCTGAAAAATGCTTTCCCCCATTTCAGTGACTCTTAGCTGAAGCTGCTATTTGTGCAAGAATCATTGTTGGATTACTCTTTCCCGCCCCCGAAGTAAAACGAACTTCTTCAACAAGGGGGTTAGATTTACGTGTATATTCTCCTTTTCAGGAACTGGGGTGCAACTGAATTGATCGATGAATGTTGATGTCTCTCCCCGCCGGTACAGTACAGGTGAACAATTACAGAGGGGAAAGCATTACCTGGTCGAAATATGAACCAAGCCCGTCCTTTAAGGTGTTCTACGGCTTGGTTGAAAAATCGACCGCCTGTCTTCAAAGCGTTAATTTAAAAATTAAAAAAGCTTGTGAACTGTTATTCTTTCATTGTTTTATTTTTCAAAGTGATCCTAGAGTACTATAGAGACTTAAGTGTACTTTATTTAAAAATTACTGAGAACGCACCTATTATGCAACTAATTAAATGCTCATTATTGTTTATCATGTTTTGTTCAACATTGCAAATAGCTTACATATGACACTTGCAAATAAGAGATTGATCATTGATAGATTCAAGGTGTGAAGATTTATTATTCTGGCTTATTAAACGACTCTCGAAGACAATTTTCGCGGCAGTTTTCTCCGAATTTGAGAATATCACAAGAAAAAATTATGAAAAAAATTGAAGTCTGTGCATTACACTGAAATAGTGCATTTAAATAAATGGAAATTTAGTCCATGTGCTTCACACGGGACAAAAAAAAAAAAGAAAAAAAATACAGCGATCGGGTGAACCCACGGTTTCACGTTTTACTTGGCCACAGTAGCAGGACAGAACTGCGAGCGCGCCGTACACATGCTTCTGCTTATGTACGTGTTTGACTTCGACCGAACCTCGATCGGCACCGTCGATCTCATATATAGAGTTCGAGGCACAGCTTTCACTGAAAGCAAGTACAATAAATGCGCGCATCTCAGATCCTTAGCGTCGAGATACTGCTTAATAATGCCAAGCAGAACGTCCGATCGCTGGCCGAACAGCGGCTTACTTATTCTTCGCGCCACTACTCGGCAATAGTCATACGTCTTACGTACCATTTAAACTGTCCATTGTTGTGGCAAGAGAGAAGGAAACTGTTTCTTCATATCTGCTACTGATACAGGAACATTGTTGAGTCAGTTTCACATTTTGTATTGTTGCAGCCAGGAAGGTAACCTTTTAACGCACAATTATGTTCTTCCATGTGGGACCGTATAACTGCGAGAGTTTTCGAAACTTTCGCTTCCTGCAGCTTTGCCTGAGGTATCGGGTTCGAAGCCTATTTACAGCTTTTATCTTGTACACGTTACGTATCTATTAGTAGAATAATTTTACGAATTTTCCGCGCAACCGGCTATTCAGGGGTTTAAAATTTTTTATCTACGTGGGAAATTTTGTAGCTTCAAAAGTGTTTGACTAGAACAGGAGATGTCAGGTTTTTTTGTTTCCGAATTGGTTTACATAGTGTTTTACAGAAATAAAGGGAAATATGGGTCTTAGGTTTTCGGTGACTTAATTTTAACGCCGAATTCGGCAATATTTCGATAAAAATTCATCAAGCTTAGCGACATTTCGGTCATTTAGCGCGCATTTCCGAATGTGTCTCGCAAAGCTAGTTTTCCTGCATTAACATTACATAATAGCCTAATATTTCTCCATTTTGTAATAAATACGCGCTTTACGCTGATCTTTCGAGAAAGAGTTTCTTGAGCACATTTCTTGTTGCTTCTGCATCATCTACAAAAATGAGCGATCTGCTTCGGTCCAGTCATTCTTCTTTCTTCTTGTTCAGAGTGCAGATGTCCGTGAGAGAATAAGGCTTGGCATTGACGCCATTCAAGCGGCATTTTCGCTTGTTTTAAAAGCCTTGTTTTAGAGTCAGGTGGGTAAATTTTTCGTTGCTCAGTCTCTAGAGACTACTTACGATACCCGTCGAAAGTTTGCATTGAGTTTTTTCCTGTGGAAGTGTTTATTTTTAGTGATAAATACAGCATTTCAATACGTTTCTTTTTATACTTAGCGGGTGTTTATCGGCATGTTACTGACTGATTGTGCCTGCGAATTTTCTATAGCTGACTGTTCGCCAAAATCCGAGAAGCAATTTAGTTCTCCTTACTACAACTTTCTACAGCAACTGGACTTCAAAGCTACGAATCCAGGAACAAGCAGAGTTTTCTGCAACAATATATCATTTATTTGCATTTTCAGTTGTATAATTCGTTAAAATATTGACAGCTAACTAGAAATTTTTCTTAATTCTCAAAATAATTAATTTTGGGAAACGCACCACTGAAGAAACATGAATGCTTGCATTTTTATGTAAAGGAAATTTAATATTTTTATTCTAATAAAGATTTGATATAATCTTATAAACTCACTCTTGAGAAACAACATAGTAAATTGCGTAAAAGAAACATCGCAGTAATAACATGTATTGCATAATATTCACTTCGACGGTTATATAGTATTTTTGTTCGATTATTGAAGTGGTTCATTCTAAAAAAATTCGCAAAATAAGTATTATTAAACCATTTCGTTACATAATTTTGATGTGAATTGGCAGAAGCTGTTTGTCTGAAAGCGTAACTCTATGGATCCTGCTGACATGAAAGTATCATTAGGTTTTTAATTAACGTGAGATACTAAAAATGCTTTTAAAAAACTTATTAGAGCACTGTAACCACCTAGAAAAAAAAATAAAACATGCTGATTATGTTTCGCTCTTATAGTTTAATTTTTGTTGTAAATAAATTTAATTTTGTTTCACTAAAAGCAGTTTCTTGTAAAGGTTTCGACCGTATGCAAGAGAGGGAGATAAGTTTCATGGAACACGAAATTAAGTGTAATTTTATTCGTAATCATTAATTAAAATGTAGCTCTAATGTTAACAGGAAAGCCTGAAAATTAAAATTTTGGACTCAATAATCTAATTTGTATAAATTATCTGAGAGTAATGCGTAAGTGAAATATAAGAACATAAATAGGTTGTATTTAATTTAAAAATTAAAAAAGCTTGTGAACTGTTATTCTCTCCCCGTTTTATTTTTCAAAGTGATCCTAGTGTACTATAGAGACTTAAGTGTACTTTATTTAAAAATTACTGAGAACGCACCTATTATGCAACTAATTAAATGCTCATTATTGTTTATTATGTTTTGTTCAACATTGCAAATAGCTTACATATGACACTTGCAAATAAGACATTGATCACTGGTAGATTCAAGGTGTGATGATTTATTATTCTGGCTTATTAAACGACTCTCGAAGAAAATTTTCGCGGCAGTTTTCTCCGAATTTGAGAATAGCACAAGAAAAAATTATGAAAAAAATTGAAGTCTGAAAATTACACTGAAATAGTGCATTTAAATAAATGGAAATTTAGTCCATGTGCTTCACACGGGACAAAAAATAAAAAAAAATAAAAATAAAAATACAGCGATCGGGTGAACCCACGGTTTCCCGTTTTACTTGGCCACAGTAGCAGGACAGAACTGCGAGCGCGCCGTACACATGCTTCTGCTTATGTACGTGTTTGACTTCGACCGAACCTCGATCGGCACCGTCGATCTCATATATAGAGTTCGAGGCACAGCTTTCACTGAAAGCAAGTACAATAAATGCGCGCATCTCAGAACCTTAGCGTCGAGATACTGCTTAATATTGCCAAGCAGAACGTCCGATCGCTGGCCGAACAGCGGCTTGCTTATTCTTCGCGCCACTGCTCGGCAATAGTCATACGTCTTACGTACCATTTAAACTGTACATTGTTGTGGCAAGAGAGAAGGAAACTATTTCTTCATATCTGCTACTGATACAGGAACATTGTTGAGTCAGTTTCACATTTTGTATTGTTGCAGCCAGGAAGGTAACCTTTTAACGCACAATTGTGTTCTTCCATGTGGGACCTTATAACTGCGAGAGTTTTTGAAACTTTCGCTTCCTGCAGCTTTGCCTGAGGTATCGGGTTCGAAGCCTATTTACAGCTTTTATCTTGTACACGTTACGTATCTATTAGTAGAATAATTTTACGAATTTTCTGCGCAACCGGCTTATCAGGGGTTTAAAATTTTTTATCTACGTGGGAAATTTTGTTGCTTCAAAAGTGTGTGACTAGAAAAGGAGATGTCAGGTTTTTTGGTTTCCAGAATTGGTTTACATAGTGTTTTATAGAAATAAAGAGAAATATGGGTCTTAGGTTTTCGGTGACTTAATTTTAACGCCGAATTCGGCAATATTTCGATAAAAATTCATCAAGCTTAGCAACATTTCGGTCATTTAGCGCGCATTTCCGAATGTGTCTCGAAAGCTAGTTTTCCTGCATTAACATTACATAATAGCCTTATATTTCTCCATTTTGTAATCAAATTCGCGCTTTACGCTGATCTTTCGAGAAAGAGTTTCTTGTACAAATTTCTAGTTGCTTCTGCATCATCTACAAAAATGAGCGATCTGCTTCGGTCCAGTCATTCTTCTTTCTTCTTGTTCAGAGTGCAGATGTCCGTGAGAGAATAAGTCTTGGCATTGACGCCATTGAAGCGGCATTTTCGCTTGTTTTAAAAGTCTTGTTTAGAGTCAGGTGGGTAAATTTTTCGTCGCTCAGTCTCTAGAGACTACTTACGATACCCGTCGAAAGTTTGCATTGAGTTTTTTCCTGTGGAAGTGTTTATTTTTAGTGATAAATACAGGATTTCAAAACGTTTTTTTTTATACTTAGCGGGTCTTTATCGGCATGTTACTGACTGATTGTGCCTGCGAATTTTCTATAGCTGACTGTTCGCCAAAATCCTAGAAGCAATTTAGTTCGTGTTCGAAACTGACAAGTGGACTCCTTACTACAACTTTCTACAGCAACTGGACTTCAAAACTACGAACCCAGGAACAAGCAGAGTTTTCTGCAACAATATATCATTTATTTGCATTTTCAGTTGTATAATTCTTTAAAATATTGACAGCTAACTAGAAATTTTCCTTAATTCTCAAAATAATTAATTTTGGGAAACGCACCACTGAAGAAACATGAATGCTTGCATTTTTATGTAAAGGAAATTTAATATTTTTATTCTAATAAAGATTTGATATAATCTTATAAACTCACTCTTGAGAAACAACATAGTAAATTGCGTAAAAGAAACATCGCAGTAATAACATGTATTGCATAATATTCACTTCGACGGTTATATAGTATTTTTGTTCGATTATTAAAGTGGTTCATTCTAAAAAAATTCGCAAAAAAGGTATTATTAAACCATTTCGTTACATAATTTTGATGTGAATTGGCAGAAGCTGTTTGTCTGAAAGCGTAACTCAATGGATCCTGCTGACATGAAAGTATCATTAGGTTTTTAATTAACGTGAGATACTAAAAATGCTTTTAAAAAACTTATCAGAGCACTGTAACCACCTAGAAAAAAAATAAAACATGCTGATTATGTTTCGCTCTTATAGTTTAATTTTTGTTGTAAATAAATTTAATTTTGTTTCACTAAAAGCAGTTTCTTGTAAAGGTTTCGACCGTATGCAAGAGAGGGAGATAAGTTTCATGGAACACGAAATTAAGTTTAATTTTATTCGTAATCATTAATTAAAATGTAGCTCTAATGTTAACAGGAAAGCCTGAAAATTAAAATTTTGTACTCAATAATCTAATTTGTATAAATTATCTGAGAGTAATGCGTAAGTGAAATATAAGAACATAAATAGGTTGTCTTTAATTTAAAAATTAAAAAAGCTTGTGAACTGTTATTCTGTCCCCGTTTTATTTTTCAAAGTGATCCTAGAGTACTATAGAGACTTAAGTGTACTTTCTTTAAAAATTACTGAGAACGCACCTATTATGCAACTAATTAAATGCTCATTATTGTTTATTATGTTTTGTTCAACATTGCAAATAACTTATATATGACACTTGCAAATAAGACATTGATCACTGGTAGATTCAAGGTGTGAAGATTTATTATTCTGGCTTATTAAACGACTCTCGAAGACAATTTTCGCGGCAGTTTTCTCCGAATTTGAGAATATCACAAGAAAAAATTATGAAAAAAATTGAAGTCTGTGCATTACACTGAAATAGTGCATTTAAATAAATGGAAATTTAGTCCATGTGCTTCACACGGGACAAAAAATAAAAAAAAAATAAAAATAAAAATACAGCGATCGGGTGAACCCACGGTTTCACGTTTTACTTGGCCACAGTAGCAGGACAGAACTGCGAGCGCGCCGTACACATGCTTCTGCTTATGTACGTGTTTGACTTCGACCGAACCTCGATCGGCACCGTCGATCTCATATATAGAGTTCGAGGCACAGCTTTCTCTGAAAGCAAGTACAATAAATGCGCGCATCTCAGATCCTTAGCGTCGAGATACTGCTTAATATTGCCAAGCAGAACGTCCGATCGCTGGCCGAACAGCAGCTTGCTTATTCTTCGCGCCACTGCTCGACAATAGTCATACGTCTTACGTACGATTTAAACTGTCCATTGTTGTGGCAAGAGAGAAGGAAACTATTTCTTCATATCTGCTACTGATACAGGAACATTGTTGAGTCAGTTTCACATTTTGTATTGTTGCAGCCAGGAAGGTAACCTTTTAACGCACAATTATGTTCTTCCATGTGGGACCTTATAACTGCGAGAGTTTTCGAAACTTTCGCTTCCTGCAGCTTTGCCTGAGGTATCGGGTTCGAAGCCTATTTACAGCTTTTATCTTGTACACGTTACGTATCTATTAGTAGAATAATTTTACGAATTTTCCGCGCAACCGGCTTTTCAGGGGTTTAAAATTTTTTATCTACGTGGGAAATTTTGTTGCTTCAAAAGTGTTTGACTAGAACAGGAGATTTCAGGTTTTTTGGTTTCCGAATTGGTTTACATATCGTTTTATAGAAATCAAGAGAAATATGGGTCTTAGGTTTTCGGTGACTTAATTTTAACGCCGAATTCGGCAATATTTCGATAAAAATTCATCAAGCTTAGCGACATTTCGGTCATTTAGCGCGCATTTCCGAATGTGTCTCGCAAAGCTAGTTTTCCTGCATTAACATTACATAATAGCCTAATATTCCACCATTTTGTAATCAAATTCGCGCTTTACGCTGTTCTTTCGAGAAAGAGTTTCTTGAACAAATTTCTAGTTGCTTCTGCATCATCTACAAAAATGAGCGATCTGCTTCGGTCCAGTCATTCTTCTTTCTTCTTGTTCAGAGTGCACATGTCCGTGAGAGAATAAGGCTTGGCATTGACGCCATTGAAGCGGATTTCGCTTGTTTTAAAAGCCTTGTTTTAGAGTCAGGTGGGTAAATTTTTCGTTGCTCAGTCTCTAGAGACTACTTACGATACCCGTCGAAAGTTTGCATTGAGTATTTTCCTGTGAAAGTGTTTATTTTTAGTGATAAATACAGCATTTCAAAACGCTTTTTTTAATACTTAGCGGGTCTTTATCGGCATGTTTTTGACTGATTGTGCCTGCGAATTTTCTATAGCTGACTGTTCGCCAAAATCCGAGAAGCAATTTAGTTCGTGTTCAAAACTGACAAGTGGACTCCTTACTACAACTTTCTACAGCAACTGGACTTCAAAACTACGAACCCAGGAACAAGCAGAGTTTTCTGCATTAATATATCATTTATTTGCATTTTCAGTTGTATAATTCTTTAAAATATTCACAGCTAACATTTTTCTTAATTCTCAAAATCTAGAAATTTTTCTTAATTCTCAAAATAATTAATTTTGGGAAACGCACCACTGAAGAAACATGAATGCTTGCATTTTTATGTAAAGGACATTTAATATTTTTATTCTAATAAAGATTTGATATAATCTTATAAACACATTCTTGAGAAACAACATAGCAAATTGCGTAAAAGAACATCGCAGTAATAACATGTATTGCATAATATTCACTTCGGGGGTTATATAGTATTTTTGTTAGATTATTAAAGTGGTTCATTCTAAAAAAATTCACAAAATAAGTGTTATTCAACGATTTCGTTACATAATTTTGATGTGAATTGGCAGAAGCTGTTTGTCTGAAAGCGTAACTCTATGTATCCTACTGACATGAAAGTATCATTAGGTTTTTAATTAACGTGAGATACTAAAAATGCTTTTAAAAAACTTATTAGAGCACTGTAACCACCTAGAAAAAAAATAAAACATGCTGATTATGTATCGCTCTTATAGTTTAATTTTTGTTGTAAATAAATTTAATTTTGTTTCACTAAAAGCAGTTTCTTGTAAAGGTTTCGACCGTATGCAAGAGAGGGAGATAAGTTTCATAGAACACGAAATTAAGTGTAATTTTATTCGTAATCATTAATTAAAATGTAGCTCTAATGTTAACAGGAATGCCTGAAAATTAAAATTTTGGACTCAATAAATTAATTTGTATAAATTATCTCAGAGTAATGCGTAAGTGAAATATAAGAACATAAATAGGTAGTATTTAATTTAAAAATTAAAAAAGCTTGTGAACTGTTATTCTGTCCCCGTTTTATTTTTCAAAGTGATCCTAGAGTACTATAGAGCCTTAAGTGTACTTTATTTAAAAATTACTGAGAACGCACCTATTATGCAACTAATTAAATGCTCATTATTGTTTATTATGTTTTGTTCAACATTGCAAATAGCTTACATATGACACTTGCAAATAAGACATTGATCACTGGTAGATTCAAGGTGTGAAGATTTATTATTCTGGCTTATTAAACGACTCTCGAAGACAATTTTCGCGGCAGTTTTCTCCGAATTTGAGAATAGCACAAGAAAAAATTATGAAAAAAATTGAAGTCTGTACATTACACTGAAATAGTGCATTTAAATAAATGGAAATTTAGTCCATGTGCTTCACACGGGACAAAAAATAAAAAAAAAATAAAAATAAAAATACAGCGATCGGGTGAACCCACGGTTTCACGTTTTACTTGGCCACAGTAGCAGGACAGAACTGCGAGCGCGCCGTACACATGCTTCTGCTTATGTACGTGTTTGACTTCGACCGAACCTCGATCGGCACCGTCGATCTCATATATAGAGTTCGAGGCACAGCTTTCACTGAAAGCAAGTACAATAAATGCGCGCATCTCAGATCCTTAGCGTCGAGATACTGCTTAATATTGCCAAGCAGAACGTCCGATCGCTGGCCGAACAGCGGCTTGCTTATTCTTCGCGCCACTGCTCGACAATAGTCATACGTCTTATGTACGATTTAAACTGTCCATTGTTGTGGCAAGAGAGAAGGAAACTATTTCTTCATATCTGCTACTGATGCAGGAACATTGTTGAGTCAGTTTCACATTTTGTATTGTTGCAGCCAGGAAGGTAACCTTTTAACGCACAATTATGTTCTTCCATGTGGGACCTTATAACTGCGAGAGTTTTCGAAACTTTCGCTTCCTGCAGCTTTGCCTGAGGTATCGGGTTCGAAGCCTATTTACAGCTTTTATCTTGTACACGTTACGTATCTATTAGTAGAATAATTTTACGAATTTTCCGCGCAACCGGCTTTTCAGGGGTTTAAATTTTTTTATCTACGTGGGAAATTTTGTTGCTTCAAAAGTGTTTGACTAGAACAGGAGATTTCAGGTTTTTTGGTTTCCGAATTGGTTTACATATCGTTTTATAGAAATCAAGAGAAATATGGGTCTTAGGTTTTCGGTGACTTAATTTTAACGCCGAATTCGGCAATATTTCGATAAATATTCATCAAGCTTAGCGATATTTCGGTCATTTAGCGCGCATTTCCGAATGTGTCTCGCAAAGCTAGTTTTCCTGCATTAACATTACATAATAGCCTAATATTCCTCCATTTTGTAATCAAATTCGCGCTTTACGCTGTTCTTTCGAGAAAGAGTTTCTTGAACAAATTTCTAGTTGCTTCTGCATCATCTACAAAAATGAGCGATCTGCTTCGGTCCAGTCATTCTTCTTTCTTCTTGTTCAGAGTGCACATGTCCGTGAGAGAATAAGGCTTGGCATTGACGCCATTGAAGCGGATTTCGCTTGTTTTAAAAGCCTTGTTTTAGAGTCAGGTGGGTAAATTTTTCGTTGCTCAGTCTCTAGAGACTACTTACGATACCCGTCGAATGTTTGCATTGAGTATTTTCCTGTGGAAGTGTTTATTTTTAGTGATAAATACAGCATTTCAAATCTTTTTTTTTAATACTTAGCGGGTCTTTATCGGCATGTTTTTGACTGATTGTGCCTGCGAATTTTCTATAGCTGACTGTTCGCCAAAATCCGAGAAGCAATTTAGTTCGTGTTCGAAACTGACAAGTGGACTCCTTACTACAACTTTCTACAGCAACTGGACTTCAAAACTACGAACCCAGGAACAAGCAGAGTTTTCTGCAACAATATATCATTTATTTGCATTTTCAGTTGTATAATTCTTTAAAATATTGACAGCTAACTAGAAATTTTCCTTAATTCTCAAAATAATTAATTTTGGGAAACGCACCACTGAAGAAACATGAATGCTTGCATTTTTATGTAAAGGAAATTTAATATTTTTATTCTAATAAAGATTTGATATAATCTTATAAACACATTCTTGAGAAACAACATAGCAAATTGCGTAAAAGAACATCGCAGTAATAACATGTATTGCATAATATTCACTTCGGGGGTTATATAGTATTTTTGTTAGATTATTAAAGTGGTTCATTCTAAAAAAATTCTCAAAATAAGTATTATTCAACCATTTCGTTACATAATTTTGATGTGAATTGGCAGAAGCTGTTTGTCTGAAAGCGTAACTCTATGTATCCTACTGACATGAAAGTATCATTAGGTTTTTAATTAACGTGAGATACTAAAAATGCTTTAAAAAAACTTATTAGAGTACTGTAACCACCTAGGAAAAAAAACATGCTGATTATGTTTCGCTCTTTTAGTTTAATTTTTGTTTTTTGATAAATTTCATTTTTGTTTCACTAAAACAAAAGATTTGACGTGAAACCTTCACATGAAAACATTCTGTTAGCCATGCTAACTGAGAAAAGAATTTATATAAGAGAACTCGCTTTCCTGAAAATTTTGAAGGCTAGAGAATTGGCCCCTGTTCCCACAGAAGTAAGAGAATTCCGTATTCCTAAACTTAACTTCAGTGCCTTAGACAAATTGATGTTATGAACTGGCATGCGTGTGAAATAACTGCACCTCCTATTTTTTCTGGCGTATCGAATGTAAGTCTCCAACAATCGATCAGAAGTAGCGAGGCGAATTTGGAGTTCGCTCAGTTCCCGTGCTATACTGAGGCGGTAGAACCCGGTGTTAAGATGGTGACTGAGGCTTCTTTAACTGTGATTGGTCAATCGGCTAGTGATGGCTTCATAAGAGCAACAATCAACTCCCGAAACATCATGTCATCATTCGAAACGAAAAAAAAAAATTCCAAGTGGTGTAATAATAGAATGGTGTCTGTTCCTTTGATTATAATTGACTATTAAGGTTAAAGTAAAATAATGTAGTTACTGTTTTCCTGCGTAATAATAACTAGTAGAGGCATATCTGGCTCTTCATTATATGGTTTCTTAGTATATTCCTTAGAAAATATTTTTCATGTTCTAGTTTTGACTTTAAAACGTACATTCATAAGTATTATAAAAAATGATAT
Source organism: Cheiracanthium punctorium (assembly GCA_038373885.1). Taxonomy (NCBI): domain Eukaryota; kingdom Metazoa; phylum Arthropoda; class Arachnida; order Araneae; family Cheiracanthiidae; genus Cheiracanthium; species Cheiracanthium punctorium. The sequence continues at coordinate 20,382 of JAWZYV010015553.1, forward strand.
AAACATACTATATGAAATCGCCCGGTAGAGGGCGGAAGATATCTTTCGAATGGGTCGAAATTTTACACTTACATTGAGGGTTATAAATGGCAACTTTTTAACCCTATTCCATTAGTTGCTCACAAAACAAATTTTTTTCGCCCAATTTCGCTCCACCCTTATATATATATATATATGAGTATATGCATATCTCGCAGTAGTCATAAAAAAACTGCAAAAGCTGTTCTCAGGGCTTGACGAGCATAAGCAAGCAAAGGGCAGAGCCCTCTAGCTGTTTGAAAGTTCTGAAAAAAACTTGCCAACCCGACTGCGATTTTCTTTGAAAAAGAAACTAAGAGGGAGTGCAATCGATGTATTCAAAAATTAATGTGTTTTAAGATAAAAATTAATGTTTATCAAAAATTATTTTTGAATTACAGATGTAAAAATAATAAAATTTCTAGAACATTTTGAGAAATTTTCTACCTCGCACCGTTACAGGGAGCACGTCCTGCCTCCCTTCTTTCCCTCGGTATGGGTATTTGTGAAAAAAGAGGAAAAATAAGAACTCAGAAATGTTTAGCAAGCTTGTAAGTTTAAATGAAGCTTATTAATTTGTAAATAATTTTAGTTTGGAAGTTGACCAACCATATTCTAAATTTTAAATGTAATAAAAGAGTTATACATTTTAATATTTGTATTTGAAATAATAAAATCAAAATCAATGTTATTTATAACAGTATAAAAAAATGACTCGCAGTTTCTTTTGTTTCCTATTTATCAGGATTAGTTTTCATATTAGCATCTTTTGTTTCCTATTTATCAGGATTAGTTTTCATATTAGCACACTTTACAAATACAGCTATTAGAACAGCCCAATAAAGAAGAAACTATGATATAAAGATAATAAAGTATATTGATCACACGTGACTTAGCAAAATTTTTCTTGTGTCGTATTTTTTGACCTGATATCATAGAAGCATTTGTGAATTTGCGTGATTTTATGATTTTGCATTTAGTGAATTTATTAAAACATTTGTGCACTACACGATTATTGATTTTTCATTAGGGCTTATAATGCTTAAAATCATTTTATTGTGAGTAAAAGAAAAGAGGAACCGTAAAATTCAAAAGAATACAGAATAGGTATACTGTATATCCTTTTCTTGATAATTAAACAAAATTTGTGAAATTTTTTATTTCTACTTGTGACTGACTTTCATTATCTTGGCTTATTTACAGCATGCAATTGATTCCAGTTTTTGTTGAAGCATTGTTGATATTATTAGCACTTTTCTATGGGCATCTGTTCATTAAAAAAAGTGTTTTATTTTTATTTTTTCTATTCTGGGAGTATTGATTGTACACTATTAATTTTACTTCGGCATGAAAACATCAATTTGCCCTAAGTGTATAGATAACAGCAAAAAAAGCAATATGAAAAGGCAAGACACACACTCCGATGCCATCTGTTGTTTCTCGAACAGCGACAACATATATATTTTTTGTTGTGATGAATCAAACAAATATAATAAATAAATCTATAGTTTCAAGCATGAACTAAATTTGAACTGATATTTTTATGCTTTTATAAACAGTTTCGTATGAATTGATAACATATTAGTATTTTTATTCGTATGCCGTTATCACAAAATGAACTAATTAAACTAATTGCTAGCTTAGTTAAAATCAAGCTAAAGTTAAGATATGTAAATACAGAATCATGCCAAAGCAGATTGCATCTCAATGATTGCCATCTAAAACAAATGCTATTTTGAATTGAAAAAAAAGCATATTAATAAGTGTTTTGAAATCATTGATAAAGTCAAACATGGAAAAAATATATTTGTAATAATTTTACTAGATATATAAATCTATGCAGATATTTGATAGACTGCACTTTTTCAATGCAAACGTAAGTTAGCTAAAAAATGAAAGAAAAGTAAAGTAAAATTAAAATGAATAGTAATTAATGTAAACAATAGATAACTAAGCAATCTGTAATTGGAAGGATCATAAACAGTGTGCATCATAGTTCAAATTTTAAATCATCATTTTGCAGTCTGTTAAATTTATGATTTACAATCTTATATGCTCAGTTTAAGATCGATAAGTATATGACAAATAGATGATTTACACGCAATATTCTTAACTACATGCATAGAATTCTAGCAAATGTATGAAGCAAATATTTTTTTTTAAAACCTAAGACCGTAAATTTATTATTATTGACAATCCTGTGTTACAAAATTTGAAGAAAGATCTCTTATGCTAATATGTGAATTAAACGAAATCGTTGTATATAAATTGGCTGTTTTGTTGGCAAATTTTGGCTGAGGATTTAAATTATTTTACATGCGAAAGGTTTTTTTTGTGTACATTATATTGAAATAAAAAGAATGTTTATAGAGAAGGGAACGGTATACTAGTTTTTAAAACAACGTTAAAGGGGTAGTGGACATGGCGCGTGATGCCAAAATGGCACACGTGAGGAATCGAAGTGCGATATTTCAGCACAGTTCAGCAATTCTTCATGTGGTGGGAAAACTATGAACATCAGTCATAGAGGCCTCACCCATCCAGCTGGCGTCTTCTGAGAAACTTAACACAGCGAGCGGGAAACGCTTCTTCACAAGTAGGAGGAAAAGACAGAGCAAGATGGCGATTTCAAACTTCCAAAATGGCAAATATTTTGAAAATTCCAGCCATCCAGCTTGCGTCTTCTGAGAAACATAACACAGCGAGCGGGCAATGCTTCTTCGCAAGTAGGAAAAAGAGACAACGCAAGATGGCGATTTCAAACTTCCAAAATGGCAAATATTTTGAAAAGCCCAATTAGCCAATTAATTGCCAACATGCTCCTATTGGTTAGCATTAGAATATGTTGACATATTGACTCGAAAACATGCGTTGAGACGTCCAGTTTTAGGAAAATTTACTTAGCGTGGGAAAATCGACAGATAGAAGAACAGTGCGAAATCCTAAACAAATTCCATTTTTCTTGAAAAATATTACTAATTAGAAATATTTTTAATATGTACTTTACATGAATAAAGTATAATACTACGGTGCTTAATTTTAAGTAAAATATAATACCCGGAAAAAGTATTCACTCCACATAAACATTAGAGACATAAGTTTTACTCTTTCAAATCAAAAAATATCTTCAGTGAGAAATATTTGCCAAAACTTCAGAAATTTCGAATAAAAACACCAAAATCGTCAGCAATATTAATTAGTTAAAATGATCTATTTTGGGGTTAGTAAATGGCACTTGCGATAAAAACTTACTTTTAACGTAAAAATACAAGTTAAATACTCTTGGGGGAGCAGAGATGTATCCTCTGGGGTTGGCAGTGGAACGCAAATTCAGTACAAATGCAGCACTTTGCTCACTTAGCCAGTGACGCAAAGCGCCTTGAGCTCACCACGTCAAGGTAGCTGCTCTTAGGACTCCTTCATCATTCCTATTTAATCAACCAACTACATGAAGGACCAAGCACGTAACTATTAAAAAATTTGGGCAGGGTCCAAAAGGTGGAAAAAATAGAATTTGTCTCAAATCAATTTAAATCAGCTTTAGTTAATACAAACCCGAATTTCGCAAGGAATCTTGCTTCCACTGTCTAATTCCTGGCTACTTCTCTGTGTAGGCCCGGTTTAGCTAATATGAATTGCCATTTTCTAGAAAATTGTCACAAATTGGGATTTTGACTGAATTTTTGTCAGTGCATGCCTAGTAAGGGAAATGGATATTTTAATGCAATCTGCAACTTCACAACCGCTACACCATAAGCTGTTTTTGTAACCAATCTCACTGTTAGATCTATCATTATGACACAGTATTATCGGTACGTGAAAGTTTATCAATTAGCTCTTGGTTGTATGTACATATATATCGAAAGGCTGGTACTTAAGTAATGGATACAATGCTTTCCCATAGAATCCGGTGCAATTCTTGTTTTCAGAATTCGTGAAACTAGCGATTGGAATAATGAAGATTCTAAGACCGTTTTATCGAGCGAGAATTTCAGTCATCGGATCTTCGTGAGCAGCAATTCGAAAGTCGGTCATCATGGAGATAACAACATTTTATGAAATTACGAAGTACGTATTTATCTAAATGCGAGAAAGGACCTTGGCCTGCTGTTTTCTTAGTAAGTATCCAGACCTCTAAATGGTATCAAAAAGCAGAACCACATAGACTACAAATATGCTTGTCATTGTTTCTGCGGGATGCATAAAACGAAGGGCTCTTTGACAAATTTTCACTTCCAAACAATGCTGTAGGAAAATATGCACATCTAACAATGAAGTTGGTTATAGAAGCAGCTTTTTGAGTAAGAGGCTGTGACGCCAGAGACGGAAGTACAAAACCGGCTTTACTTTCTTGCCAAGATTTGCCAAATATTTGGTCGAAATCTCAATTTGTGAAATTTAGCCAGATTTGACGATTCTATTCAGTAAAACCGGTGCTACACAGGGAAGTAGCCAAAAAGTGGGTTACTAAGGTTTGACACCACTCGAAATTCAGATTTCTGCTAATTAAATCTGATTTTAATAGTTCTTAATAAATTTTAACTTTTCCACCTTTCATCAGTATCCGATTTTATTTTCTCGCTACGCGCCTGGCCCTACGTGTAGACGGTTGTTGAATAGGACAGGTGGAGGAGGCCTAAGCGCAGGTACCTTCATTTGGTGGGCTCAGGATAGTTTGGCCACAGTTGCTAGCCAAGTGAACAAAGTCCTGCATTTGTACTAAATTTGCGCATCATTATTAATCCAAAGCAGGCATCTCTGATCCCGTTGATGGAATTTAACTTACATTTTGATGCTTAAAATGAGGTTTTATCTCGGCATCTCCTTGCCAAACATATGATCATTTTACTGTAACTGAATTTAAGGACAGTCAGTTTTTAGTGTTGTTTTTCGAAATTTTCAAATATTGGACTAATACTTTTAACAGATGTTATTTGATTAAAAAAGTATAATGCCTTTGTGAATTGGTTATTTTTACATTGTAGATTGGTCACTTTTACATATATTGGTCACATTAGTCTTCATTATTAGAATGAGCAAACGTATGGACATTAACTTAAACACTGTTTACCTAATTTTTTTTTGTTTCATTTTTTTATTATTATTTATCTTATACATAAAATAGTTCTTAAGTTAAAAATTTTACTTTTGCATGAAATAAAAGCAAATTTTGTGTGCAAAAGATAATATCCAGAATCGCACAGAAAAAATCCTTAGAAACATGGGAATAATTTCTAGATAATAAAATAGCATATGAAACCAAAATTTAAGCATACTGGTTTTGTTGTTTGATTACAAAGCTGTATATGAGATGAAATGAAAATACGTAACTAGAGATACAGCCCCGAGTTGCAGGCCGCATTAGGTTTTATGGCATAGTTTAACGAAAAAATTGTAAGCTGATGTCAATCACTTATTCACCGATTTGTTTTGTTTTTCATAAATGCACGCATTTTTAATATGTATGAGTTTTCTGCATTTCTAAACGTATAATATTTTGCTGAATAAGACTATGTGTATGTAAGAATATTAGGTTAACTTATAAGTATTTCATTTAAAAAATAATTATTATATTAGTTGCCGATTAAAAACAATAAATTTTAAGCATTTTATATTATGTATTAAGAAAATAAATACATACATAATTCCAAATTATGAATGTTTCTAGAAGCTTTTTAATGAAATTATATTTTGTCTTCCTCTACTTTATTGAAGTCAGAAAAACTTAGCGAGTCCCGTTTGGTCTAGTGGTTAGGATACCTGGTTCTCACACATATAGACCCGGGTTCGAATCCCGGAGGAGCACTTCTTATAATGTTCAGGATTCTTAAATATCTCTAGTAGTTTTAAAAAGTAGTAAGATGATTTCATACAATGATTATTTACCAGTAAGTAAGTTTGATAAAGATAACTTATTAGGTATTATAAGAAAATATAAAATTTGTTTTTTTATTTGTAACTAAAGAGCAAAAAGTAAAAATTACGTAAAAATACTATCTTTAAAAGTACACACGTTTAGTCCTAAAAGGCTTAAAATAAAAATTTATTCTTGCAAAGATATGCTAGAAATGAATAAAAGTTTAAAAATTAATGAAACTTTGAAAACCGAGAAAACGTTTAAGAAAAAGATAGATATTTCACTTTTGCAGGAGATGAAACCTTTTAAATGTACAGAATACCTTAAGAAGCATTCGATATGTTCGCAACACACATATTATTGACTAAAACATTGCCTTACAGTCAAATATAGCTTAAGTGGAATATTGGTCTTGAATGCTTTAAAAATATTTTGAACATTTAAAAATTTTCATTCTTGCAAAAGTGAAGTATCTATGTATTTTGCAAATTTTTTCTCAATTTTGAAACTTTCATTCATTTATAGTTTATCTTTGCAAGAACAAATTTTAAGTTTATGCCTCTTAGTGTTCTACAATAAAAGGCTTCTTCTTTTAAAGATTGTATTTTTACTTAATTTTTATTTTGCGTCACCACTGTCCTGATATCGCTTTCTTTACGGTAGAACAGCACCATATAAAGTCATATGCTTGAAAATAATGAGGACAGTTATTGTTCTTTTTTTCGGGATAAAATGTAGACTATGTGTTAATTCAGGTATCAGCTATCTCTATTCTAAATTTCAACCCAATCCGTCCAGCTGTTTCACTTTAAAACAATAACAAAGGAAAGGTCCGACAAACTTCGGCATTTATAATATCAGTAGTATTTACGCGATCCTTTGAAATTGATGAAAATCAAAACAAAATATTTTATTATGTGAAATTGTACAGAATACATACAGTTTATAACAAGCTTTTTTCCATTCTACAATTTCAAAACTTTTTTTCAGCTCATAAAATCACCATTAGTTTACTTTTATCAACAATCGAAAGTATACTTTAATATTTTCTCTCTTATATTGACTTGTGTAGGATAGATAAATATACTTTTGTTTCATTTCGAAGAAAACGCGAAACTCTGTTTTAATAAAATGAATTGTTTGATTTTCATCTCCTGGATATATATCTCTTTAATATCCTTCCGTAAAATTGACATAATATAGACTACATTTGATATAAAGTATATTTTGATCTTTGAAAATGACTTATAATTCCTTCGAAATCGAGAAACCTACGAACTCATTTATCTGAATATGATATCAGCAAATCCTAAATACAGGAAGCGTATTTTGATTTTCAGATGAATTTTAAAAGTGACCTATTCACTTGGTATAATTTTGAGATTTGATATTATTGTTATTTTATCCACATGTATCTTTTACTTATACTGTTATGAGGTAACTAAAAATAATGAAGCGTGTATGTATTTCGTATGTTGCATTATATAACTATCTATCAATATTTTTTTTTCCTTTAAAAGAGTAAATATACATGTCCATTTTTTAAGATGGTCTATGGAATCTTATCAAAAGTTTTAACATTCAGTTTGATGACATATTATCAAGAAAACAACTTGAAATTTAATTATTTTCATTTTTGCCGTTTCTATGTTAAATTTCAATGTCCATATCATCAATTTCTATGTTCATACCATTACCTGTAAATTGCTTTTAAAAATAAATGAAATTGAATTTTTAATTTAGGTATATATATATATATATATATATATATGATGAATTCTATACATTAAATTAAGTATAATAGTACATTGCAAATGTCACGACTGTCATTACCGATCAGCACCTGCTACTGTCAATGAAATTGCCAGTCGCGAGCTTTGTAAGCACTCACTGTGCCATGCGAGTCGTGACTGACGAGATAGACGGGCTGCAGTACTGATATTTTGGTCACATCCTTTTGCCAACTAAGAGTCATGTGACCAAGGGAGTGGCGACATCTCACTGTGGCTATCTCGGATTAAGATGGCCACACCCCTTAGATCACATGATTTTTAATTGGCAAAAGGATGGGACCAAAATGCCAGCATCGTAGCCTGTGTTTCTCGTCAGCCACGTGTTTACTGTAACTAGCTGATTTAATATAGGTCGATTAAATAAGAGCTGTGAATTTGAACTCGATCTTAATCTATTCCTGCACCGTAAAATACATACGTTTGCATTTCGGCCGCTAATTCATGAGATACCGTATAACTTAATTTTCTTAGAGGGTGTCCCATAAATGGTACGACAAAATTCTGGGAGAGGTAGAGTATATCACAATTCATGTGCGATCAAATATATCAGGTTGTAACGAAAGTTTTCCGCCATATCTGCCTGAAATACTAACTTCTAACTCCTTAGATAACTGTTTTTGAGCTTTTGGTACCAAACCTGCACAGTGTCACATGATACAACAATAGTACTTAAAGCTGTACTCATAATTCGTTGATATTATGTAGAAGACTTTTTGCAACACAACTGGAAGTAAATGATGGTTCTAATCCTCTACAGTGATAGTTCAATTTGAGATACCTTATACTTCATGATAACTATATTTTTTACAGATTTCACAACACAGTGTTATAAAGTAAGCCTCTTCCTTTCAAATGCCAAAAATCGTTTGACAAAATATGAGCAAATACGCCAACGAGAACTGTGTGCTGACGAAGTTTGCGGTGGCGGGAAACTTTTGTTACAACCTAATATTATTTTCATTTACATGTTAATAATTACGATGGAAAAGGGCTAAATAAGATACAGCTGATAAAGCATTTGTGCAATTTCTTAACCGAGTTTCACCTCACCATGGCACAGTGGTTATATCATTGGAAATGGTAGACGGACGAAGTGTGAAGGTCCCCGGTTCGCGTCCCATCGCGCTTCCGTCGACCTAACCGTTCGGAGTTTTCCGTGGTTTTCTCTGAAACATAGCGTAAATACGAGTTAGGACCCCTTATAAAGACACCCACGGAGGGCACCCGACCTATGGGCCTAGATCCCTTGTGCAGATAATTGGCCTCAATCTCACAACACAATTAACCGAGTTTCATTAACACTGGGCTTGTCTCCCAGAATTTCCCCAACAGAATGATACAAAATTTTTAAACTATCAATTTCAGTCAAGAGCATTTTTTGAAAGAACGTCAATGTTTGACGAACGTGGTCGCGAAGCTTACTATTATTACAATAATTCTTCCTAAGTGATTGTTACGAGCTGTGTGAAGACGACGTTTCCGACCGCACATTCCTATGTAATTCTGAATTCTTACGATGTACCCTATCTCCCCTAGAAATTTATCGCAAACATTATGGGACAGCCTGTGCATTTAAGATCATTCATTTTTAAAAACTGTTGGTGAGAGCCTCGAAGCATTGGCAGAAAATGATGTAAGATTTTTCAAGTCGCCCAAGAGACATTTTTTATCAAACTAAAAAAAATTCAACGTAATAAAAGCAATACTTTTAATTTTATTTCATAAGCAATGCATTATTAAATAATCTCAAAACTACTGTTCCATATTTTACACAATCGATTTAATACCATTCAGATCAGAGGATAGGTAGACGCTCATCCTCTTATCGGACATGCTGTTTAAAAAAGTCCTGAAGTAGATTGTGACGAGCTTCTTTACAATCCGATAATCGATATCAAACATATTTCGATTCTTAAAAAGGAAACATTTGGGCAAGTTTATTGGGATACATTTTTCATGCTTAATGTTGCTATTTAAACACTCATTTTTAGAGTTGGCCTGTGTTTTAGTCAACATTTATGTTTATTTTTCCAGCCTAGACGAAATATTGTAAATTTATTGATGAAATTGTGCGTATATTAAAATATTTACAGTGTAACTGTTTATTTATTTATTTTTTAAATGTTTAAGAAATAAAATTATCAATTCTAGTGCAAGATTAAAATGAAATTTGTAATTATATAATAATTATCAAATACTGTCATAATTTTTTTCTCATGTGTAACAATTTAATATGTTATGGGTATTTATGACATTATCTGTTCTATTGAACTTTACAAACATTATTTTCAAACTATAGTATTTATATACTCCCCCCCCCCTTCTACAGATTTCCATTTACGTTAAAAACAGTGTTTAAATATACGTGTTCGTACCTGTTTTTCTTGATAAAAGGAAATTTCTCTGTAGCATTACTGTATGCCAGGGAATGCAATCCCGCTTTTGCGGGATTTCAATATCATGGCTATAATTCTCATATTTATGTAATGTATTGTTTTAATTATGAATTAGTATAAATTATTAAACCTAATAGTGCTTATAAACTTACTTTTTCGTACTTTTTTCTATTAAAATTAATTTTATTTTAATTAAAAGTCAATCCCGCATGAGATTACGGGATCCCGCGGGATTGACATCTCATTCAAATAAAAATTTTAATAGAGAAAAGTGGGAAAAAGTAAGTTTATAAGCACTATCAGGTTTAATACTTTATCTTAATTCATAATTAAAACAATTCCTTACATAAATATGAAAATTATAGTCATTATATTGTTATCCCTCAAAAGTGGGATTGCATTCCCTACTGTATACGAGTACGCATACCCTATTAAAAAATTATTCATGAAAAATTTGTTTCCAAGTATTTACCATGCACATGCCTGGAATATGAAATCAATATTCATATATTTTCTAAGCACACAAAGAAAATAAAAGTGCATCGTACTTACTGTTTAATTTTATTTGTAACTGCTCTATACATTATTTCGATGTCAAAAAATGCGTAATTTAGAATGATAATTAAATAATTGATAATATTTAACAATATTGTATAATGCTATAAATAAATGATAAACATTTACAAAATTTTACAGAAAAAAGAAAGAAAAAACAGCAACGCATATCTATTTACAGTAATTATTTGGTTTACAAGTCGAATTTTCATCTGTCAAACATTTCCGTAGTGCAACACCATTTTGTAAACTGGGGCATAAATATCTTTAAATGAAGTTAAAAACATCGCGACATAGCATTTCTGTTTTATTTAAAATATTCCTTTTATTATTTGTCTCGCCAAAAATATTCCGAAAGTAAATCAACGAAATTTAATTTAGTAACATTGATTTAAAAAACAGGGAATCTTTTGCTTGCTTTAATAAACTTAAACATGATGTTATTAAATATTAAATCCGATTTTGTTTTTTGCCCAAAAAACTGTATTATCTAAGTGTAGTTTTATTACTGTTTGCCTAGTCATAAATTTACGTTTACTGTTTTTTTTTTTTTTTGTTGCCGTTGTTGTTGTTCAGAAAAGGAAGAAAAAAATGGCATAATTTCAACTTAAAAAGATTTTTGTGTAAAACATTTCGTTTATTTTACGTACTTGTACATAAACCTTAGTAATAGTTTTAGACGCATATATTGAAGTAAATGTGACTTTTTTTATGAAAATATAGACGTAGACAACTACTTATTCATTGTGCTTAATAGCTTGCGATTAAAACTACACGTTGATGTGAATATAAACTAATATTTCTCCTTATAAAAATAATGCAAATGGGTTTGTATATCTAGGTTTATAATTTTACTTTTCCCCCTTATGAACTGTGCAAATAAGAATGCTTATCTATTAGAATAAAAATGCAAAATATTATGTCCAGCTGTTCTCGCATTCTTTCATTTTTCAGAAGATGTCAGTGCTGTTAAAAATAATCGTGACCATTTTTTGATGGGAAATGACGTGCTAAAAAGTAAAGGATTCTCGTGAAGCTATATCACCCGTAACTATTTTTATAGAAATCAAATCTATTCTTCGTGACTGGCAACAGTCAAAACGTCAGAGTTTGGTGTTCCCAAAGCGGGAACATTGCGCGTTAAAGGGCTAAACCTCTACATCCTAAAGAAGACTTATCTTTGTATTAAAAAAGCGCTATGAAAATAATGAGTGCATATGTATACATATACAGAAAGTTTAAAAATGTGTTCAACATCCAAATTGTTCATGGATATATTCAAAAGAATATTTTAAATAACGCTCTATCAAAGAAAAGTTGTGTTTTTCTTCTGTAGGCTTTACATTGTTCCTTAATACTACTCTCTACATGTAGAATTTCAAACATAATTAAGGATGTAAGATATTTTTAGAATTGAGTGGTAAACAAATCTATTTACATATATTAAGTAAGCTTTAGATCCTTTCGTAGCTCTGAAGTAATGAGAATTGTGCGCAACGTTTTTGCACATGCAATGTTATACAAAACTCACTAATTTTAAATAATTAATTTTAATAGATTTTTTAAAATAATTTTTGATAAATGACTGCCTACGATTGAATTCTTAGTAAATGTGTACAAGGGATTTCTCGAGAATTAAATAAATTACCTCTCTTTTCTACAAAAAAAACTCTTGCTTTAAAGAATACTTCAGTTTGTTTGCGGGAAAAAAAAAATGCACATCAAAATAACATTGTCTAACTATTGTGAGTCTTGAATTTTTCGCTTTAAAACTTCCTTAAATATGTCGCAGGAATTCTTAGAGGCACTGATTCGACTTTCTTATTTTCCCCTTTGTTTTAGAGACATATTTTTGTAAAATAAGCATGCGTTTGCCAGTTCCAACTTCAGTGATTTCTCTAAAGTTTCCAGACAATTTATTTTTAAATATTTTTGTTTTCATTTAAAATTCTTTTGGTAAGTTCAAAAGTTAGAGTGGGAGAAATGATAAAAAATGTTTCCGTCTTTACAACTACGTGTTAAAAATAAGTAAAAGAAGCTTGGCGGTGGAGCTGCATCACATATATGATCATCAGACAATACGCTATCTTTAAACTCATTAACACGAACATATAATGAACTTTTGAATTGTGTGAGCTCATGCAAATAGCGCTATAATTTCCGTTTCAGGGTGTTTTATTCTATGGTTGTGGAGCTGAAGTTGTAATATTTTAAATCTTTTCCCGTCTTTGTATATTAATCTGGAATAGATTTCATATGTTTATTCACGTTTATAATTTGCATTCTTCACTTTGTAATATTTCAGTTCTATTACCGTTTTATAATTTTTAAATATAAATATTACTGAGTATAGCACGTTGTTGCTGATGCAAACTTTTCATATACTTATTTAATGTATTCACATTGTTCCCAAGTTCCGCAGTGGTCTGGCCGCTAAACTCCGTTCCCAAAAGAACACGGCAAATAAAAGGGCATCCGGCTTGGCTAGTTCTTGGGAGGGTCAACTCCCTCTCGGTTCGACTGCTGTGGGTCCGTGTACGAAAATGGGGGCTGGTGATACGTAGTTCTAATGTCCTCGAAGTTTATAAACAATACCTGTGGGGACGCGAATTTCAGGAGGTGGTTGGTCCCTCATCTGGAATCGGTTTAAAATTGGGCACCAACAAGTAGAAGTCCAACCTCCTTGGGGGTAACGGCACCCCTCTTTCCATGGATTGTGTCGTCTGAGGCAAGACAACAACAACAACAACAATAACAAATTCTAATATTTTGTTGTCTTATTTCGATCTTTACTTATTTGAAATATACGATGGCTGGATATGCTATCTGTCTTATGAATGATGTAAATCATTCCTGGACAATTATGTTTTGGATTTTTCTTTTACTTTCTTATTTCATTTTCACGTTCTAATCATCATTCTAGTTCAAGGGAATGGATTGAAAAATAATAGCACCCGAAACATCCTTTTTGGTTCAGATGCCAAATGATCATTAGACAAATGTGGTTCTATTTCTAACATTTTTGTGATTTTATTTTTTTTTTTCTTGCACGTGTTTGATTTTGGTTCTTTAGTGATGTTCCCGTTCGTGATACCTTGTGGCAAATATTGCTAATTTATTTGATAATTTTTTATATGTCTTGATTTTAGATCCTGGACTATTCCACCAGTTTTTCTGTCTATTGCAACTAGATCATGGTCTCTCCATCAAAAGTTCCCACCATAGAGGAAGGTTGAGCGTTGATATAATTCCTCTAGTTGGATTCTTTCAAATGTTTCACAATTTTTTCGTAAGCTACCCATCGTCCATCTTACTTCTACTTGTTTAAGTTGTTGACGAACGTTGCGCGAGGCCACTGTTGACTGTAGAGAAAATTGAGGAAAATGAAATATAAAAACGTTATTTACATAGAGAAACTCTACTTCATATAAATGTAAAATGAAAAGTGCAATTAATTCTGTCTCACTCTATTTTCTTTTATTTTGATATCATTAATATTACATGTCTAAATACAAATTACAATTAGTTGAACCCAAATATTTTCCAAAGATAACCTTAGCATTGTAATCAAACTCCGAAAGAATCTGTCATCGCTTAATGTTTACCAGAAGAAAAATTAATAGAAAATAACGGCCCATGAATTTCAATAACTGAAATTCAATAAAGAATTTTAGCTGTTTTACATGAACTGCGTAAATTTCAGTTTAAATTGATTCCTAGAGAATCAAACCATATCACAAATCAATCCGCGTACTACCAAATATTGACTTTCAATAGGCAAGTGTTTCCTTTACTCACTTTAAAGTATTAATGGAGGACGTAGACGCAAAAGTGACGTTCTCCAAATATGCAAAACTCACATTTTAAATATTTCAACTTAATTTCTAGCTTTGACAGAATTATTATATGTTGATGGTATCTGTAAGTATGAAAAAATATATGTAACAAAAATTGTGCCAATATCACGTTTGATAAGTGTCCTGCATTTTTCTAAGAACAAACTTTCTAAGTGGAGGATTTATAATTTTACTCAAATAATAAGAAGAAAAATATTTTATGGGAGCACTTTTAAATTTAATGTATACTACTCAATAAGCGTTTTTATAGGTCAATTTAATAGCTATTTTCCGCAGCTTACATTATAAATAGTTCTATCTAGATCTATATGCTAACTATCGTTCTAGGTGAGACAAATATGGAAAATAAACGTAATTAAAAAATACAGAAAAACCTCGATAGGTCGTCATTCCAGAGGCCAAGAAATGTTGACGACTTAAGTGGAGTTTCGTCTAATAATACTTAATGTGTATTGTTGTGAAAGGCATATAAATTTAAATTTTTTAACTTTTTATGGACTAGAAGATCCCCTCTTGTAGTCAAGCGATGAAAAAGGCCCAGTGATAGTCGTCATTGTTTTTGTGCGTAGGATCAAGTAAAAAAAAAAAAAAAATTGTGTAACTCTCATCCAGACTGATATGCTTTGTTCTGCTCCCTAAACCCTGTTGCAACCGTAACGGGCGCCTGTTTCCGCACATCAACATTATAGCATTGGGACAGTGAACCTTTCTCAAAATTGCTCCAAACTGCGGGAGACTCTGATGTTTAGAAACATGAAAAATCATTTATTTTCCTGGATTGGATACTTCTTTTAAACTAGTTTTCTATCCATTTCAAACTAACATAATTGACGAAAGTGGAATTAATTGCAATGGGCGACAAGTATACATCAGTAACATTGCTGCGTATTAGAGCTAGACGGGACCAAAGCAAAGAAAGAATTTTCCGAGCGACGGATTATATAGAGGTTTCTCTGTGTGAATATACACGTTTTAATTCTAAGTTAAAAGCTGGAAGTCTAAGTATAAAGTTATTTTATTCAAAACATACCAGGTGTTCCAAAAATGACTGATGGATTTTGAAAATTAATGAAAAAAAGATGGAATGCGATAAATATGCATCGTTTGCGGCCTTATGCTTAGGAACTCAGGGAATTTTATCCCACCAAATTTCAAATTTAGTTAAAATTTTCATGCACAGGTGGCCCTGAAAACTATAAAAAAATAAAAACCTGTATCAAAATTTTGCAAGTACTGTTTCATAAAACTAAACAATGACATTTTTAATGTAACCCCCATTGGCTGCCTGAAGAAAAAATTTCCAGATATCCGTTCAAACATGTCACTTGGAATTGTCTCACATGCAGTACAGCTATGCTGCTTCAACTCCGCAATTGTTTGGGAAGTTTGGCGGATTACCAAATATTTCAGATACCCTCAAAGAAAAATGTCGCACGACGTCAAGTCTGGCGAATAAGGAGGCCATGTCATGCCACTTCCTGCATGCATGTCGTAAACCAAGGCAATTACCCGCTCAACAAAATGTTCGTTCAAGAAATTAAATACTGCAGACGTTCGATGTGGACGAACACCATCTTGCATGAACGTGGAGGCATTGGAACAGTCCTCTAAAGCAGTATGAATCCCCACAAATTCTCCAAAGAATCGCAAGATACAGCATTTATCGTACAGCATTTATCGGTTGCTCACGAAAAAATGGCCCTATTATTCCTTTCGAAGTAACCGCAGCCCTTACCATTATTTTTGGTGAATGCAGGGATGAAGGTTCAGCAATATGAGGATTTTTGCTTCCCCAATTTCGCGAGTTGTGCTTGTGGACATAGCCATCGAGGTGAAAATACGCTTCATCTGAGATTCATATGTTGCCAGCATCGAGTACACTGTCATCCACAAGTTGCAGCATGGCGTTCGCGATATTAATGGCATTTGGACTGGGGGTTTGTGAATCTGGATTTTTTACGGGAACATGTGAAGGCCGTGGCGCATGAGACGGTGAGTGCTCATTCTTCGGAGTCCAGTACAAGATGCAACACGGCGTATGGAAGTCCGGGGATGTTCTTTCGAATTTCTGGAATAGAGTCCTTATCACATTGTCTTACGGTCCGTTTCTCACATTAAATTTTCTTTGGAAACTGCGCCTCGTTTGAACAAAACTGTGTTCCAGGTGGTGGAACTCTAACACAATAAATACCTGCTGTTCAACGGAAAAAACCATTTTGGTAGAGAGGACTTGCAATCTCAACAGCACACGCTATCAGCTTGACGACGAACTACGGAATGGAGAGCTGAAATACTTCGTTTTAACTATACCTTTTAAAGATCGACTGCAGCGCCATCTCTTGGTAAAATATTAACTAAATTTGATATTTGGTGGGATAAAATTCCCTGATTTCCTAAGCAGAAGGCCGCAAAAGAGATGTATCTATCGCATTCCGTCTTTTTTTTTTATTGACTTTCAAAATCCATCAGTCATTTTTCGGGATCCATCAGTTCATCAGTTTCATCCATCAGTCATATAATACTATTACATATAACATCGAAATTTTTGAAAAAATACGTTTTAGCATTTTAATCATTTAGAAATAAAGGTATTATTATCATCTTATTAAATATATTAGTTCTTAACCAATTTAGTTTCTTAGCATTGCTGTTTAGGACAAACTGGTTTCTAAGTATGGGAAATGTACTATGGAATAAACCACTTAATGCTTCTCTGTTTTTTTCAAAAGTAAAGCATAATTTTGATCTTTAATGGAGTTCTAATTTCAACTATATCATTTTTCCTTGAAATAATTATGTAAAAATCAGGTCATTTCATCAGCTGACAATCCTTTTACTCTATTAATATTTTTGAACTGCTTAGTACCTTCTACTTCTCTTATTTCACTTCTCAGTACTTTCGTAGAAATTATATTACGGTGAATTAGAAATACGTATGCAGAAAACATAATTTCTTTGATTTCCTCTAAATTTTATAAATGAATAAAATTTCTTCCACAAGAAACTACTGTAATTTTATAAACTGTGCTTGTGATCTGAGTTACAGAATGCTGAAGAATCATTCTTAAATCTCCCCTGGTTAAAATACGTTTTCCAGGGTAGGTACTGGTATATAGAAGCCCCTTCTGTTTCTCATAAGAATCAAATCTGCAAGATGTTTTTATGATAATAAACACTCCCGTACGAAATTAGAACACAAGCTTTTTAAATATGCAAATCTTTCAGAAATAAGAAAAAATAAAATTTTTCCAAAAGAAATAATTAAAAAGAAAACATTTAAATTCGCGAAATCCCGGAATATTAGTATAAAGTTGAAAAATAATAAGTATGTCTCATGAAGTTCGAGAAAACATTTTATAAATTATCGTACATAGAGTTTATCCTTAATTGTTTACAAAAGAAATATTGCACATGATCGCTTACATGAGAGCACCACAAGTCACTAACTTCAAAGAAAAACAATATTTTCCCTTTTACAAAGACATAAATAAATTGAAACTCAACATACCATTAAAGCGTACATGATCAATGGGGCTTCACTTTCGCTGCACAATTATTTCCTCCATCAATAAAAATAGGAAAAAAAGCAACATAAATTATGCAGCTCAAAACCACTAGTTTTATTTATTAATGTGAAAAAGAACGGTTCAAGGATAATTAAATATAAATCCATCAAATTTTTATTTTTCTTTATGCTGTTTAAAATACACGCTTTATGTGGAGAAAAAAATACATACATACACATATGCGCACACATATACATGCCTAAGTGCATATATACATACATGGTAACCAAAAAATGGCTCGGTTTTTATTCCTGAAATATTAAATTATACATATAAAAACACAAACATATATAAAAAGAGGCATATCATTTTTTGAAAACGATTAACATTCTCGTCCTGGCTCAAACTTGAGAATTTTCATCCCAGAAAACAGCAGTACCTGTAAAATTTAATCCCCCTAGATTTCAACACATCAGAATACCTTGCTCCGCTCATTTATCTGTGATTGGTAGGTGAGCAGAGACAGAAAGGAAACTTCTGTCCATAGAAGAACAAAAGGTTACTCAGGGAGAGGAAACTTTCACAAAAAGACACCTGAAGTACAGAAATGTTGGAAAGAACTGCCGGGACAACTGCATTCCCGGGTGCCAGATTTTACTCAAGAACAATTTCATGGGAAAACTGTCGTCCCAGCTGGATTCTAAAGGTTAAATATATAGAGAATTAAGTTTCAGTTTTCCAAAGTATAATTTTTTAGATGAACCACAAAAAAAAATTCAATTAGTAAAATGTTTCGCATGTACCAATGAGGTGATATACAAAATTCTAGCATTTTATCCTAAAGTACCCGAAATATGAAAAAACATATGTTCTAAAATAGATCACTGCTTCCGAATTGGGAAAATAGTGTCGCATGATCTTGTTTCAGGTGTCGTACATAAATTATGAAAGAAAACATATAATTTTACTTCAGCTATAAAATTTTATGCACAGTCACTAACTAACTTTGTTTAAACATATCTCTTGGACCGATATATATATATATATTATATATATATTATATATATATATATATATATATATATATATATATATATATATATATATATATATATATGTATATATATATATATATATGTATATATATATATATATATATATATATATATATACATATATATATATATATATATACATATATATATATATATACATATATATATATATATACATATATATATAATATATAATAGCTTACTTACGTGAAGTGAAATCCCAATCCCAAGATAATCCATTGATAAATTGGAAAAAAAACAGATAGCATAAGTTGCCAATTAACAAGCTAAGACCGAAAAAAGTGTTTAAATAGAGCCTTCAAAGCCAATGAAAGTTTGGAAAATTTTTGGATATAATGCGCCAAATGAGACCAGGTGGGCTTTAGGCCTAACCACATGTATCCACATGATTCGGATATGGAATGGAAAATTGAAATGGTGTGCTCTATCGTCAGGCGCCACCGCACACACATTTCAATTTAATCGAAAAAACAATAATAGCTAGGTTTCTGCAAGTTACCTGACCAAAAATAGGGTCATTTTGTAACCTGGGGGCGCGACCGTAGCTATTAGAAAAAAACAACGAGGAAGTGGACCGACACGAAGATCAAAGCTCAGTAATGGAGGCAGTATTAGTGCATGTTGCCATCAGAGAAGGCTTACTGCAATCAATAGACAAGTAATGCCATGGAGTGTGAATAAAAAATGATATATTAATAATACTTTGGAAGTATGGAAAGGAAAAGAATAAATAAATAAAAAAAGTAATAATTAAATGAATAAATAAAAAAAATAAAACTGGTAATAATTAAATGAATAAATAATAAAATAAATATTACACTAGTATATCTAGCCTATGTTTTACGTAGTACTAGCTGCAGTAGCTAAGAAGTACTTAGTTGAGGTTGTGGAAATGGAGAAAAACTGTAGCAATAATATTAACAATAATGATATTGATAATAATTATATTCATTTATTATTGCTATTTATGCTAATATAATTGTAAAATGTTTAGTTAGAACAGTACTCTGTTTGGCTTCATTGGTTACAGACTCACATAAAAAGGAAAAAGTACCAGTAATCAACCATTCTTAAGAATAGATTTTTTTTTTTTTTTTTTTTTTTTTATACATATATATACATATACATATATATATATATGTAATAGATATATATATATATATATGTATATATATGTTTATATACATATATATATATATATATATATATATATATATATATAAATATATATATATAATATATAATATATTATATATATATATTATATATATATATATATATATAATATATATATATGTATATATACATATATATACATATACATATATATATATATATATATATATATATATATATGTATATATATATATATATATATATATATATCTATATATATATATATATATATATTATATATATATATATATATATATATATATATATTATATATAGATATGTATATATATTATATATGTATATTAGGGTGAGTCATAAAATTCAAGTTTTTATTTTTTTGACTCTCAACCCATAATATCATTCTATCTACTAAAATATGAATTGGTTATTAATTTCAGAATTTTTTATTGATATTTAGGGGTCGCTACCAACTCTCAAAGTTTAAAAATTAACTGCAATAACGCCCTTTTGGGTCTACGCGTTTCCTTCTCTTCTCTACTTCCGGCCACCCTATATCAAGCAAGTACAATAAATGAGCACCTCCCTGCAGGAGGGGGGGGGGAGAAAAAGAAAAAAAAACATTTTATGCGTATGACATTCCCCAGCTTTAGTTAGCTGGATGATATTTACAACATAAACAATCCTGCTTCTTACCCAGAGATAAAATCATTGAAATCCAAAGTGGTTGTGTTCGCTCGTGAATGCGACTTACTTTCGTTTTTTTTTTTTTTTGTTTTAGTGTTGTAATATTATTCATATAATGGCTTCAGATGTTATAAAAACAAGAAAAAGAGATGAAATATGGTTGATCGGACACACTTGCTCAGAATTAGTGCAAACAAGATTACCCTCAGTGCAAGAAGTAATGAGTTTATTTTTTCACTATAAAAATGTAATGAAAAAAGTAAATAGAGAATCAGCGTCATTAACTGCTGGTGGTGTGACGGCTATATGGGAAAAAGCAAGTATTCCCACCAAGGAAAAGCAACATGTTATCACAAAAATACTCAAATATTTCAAAGAATGGCAGAATTAAAAAAAAAATAAAGAAAATAAGGCAAAGCGTTCAGCAACAATCAAAGAAAAAGAAAACAAGTGGCAATCAAATTTAAATGTTCTGTTTGATATAGCTCACTCTAATGCTCTAAATATAATGAATATTGACGAAGATAAGCAATTTCTTTTGAACCAAAGAAAAATGAACCGTCTTGGACGAATCGGTAAGATTGATAAACAGTATGCTAGAAAACTTGCTAAACAATTAGAAAAAGAAGTTAAGTCGGAAAAAATGAAAGAAAAAGAAGCAATAAATAGACTTACTGAGAAATACGATTTATTGTCATCTTCAGCTACTTCTTCTACAGAGGACAGGAGTGATAGTGACATGAGTCAAAGTCGTCCTAATTCTCCGAAGCCAGGACCTTCTTCAAGCAAAGATTTTTCGATACCAAGGAAACGAGGCCGAAAAACAATCCTAGATTCTAATTTAGCAACTAGTCTCGATGTCGCTAAATTGAGCGACCGGAAAGCAACTGTTGTTTTGACATCTACACTCAAAAGTCTAGGCTGTAATGTATCAGAATACAACGTAAGCTATTCCTCTATACGTCGCCAAAGAATGAATAATAGACTGCAGCTTGCTGAATCAATAAAATCTGATTTCCAACCCCAAACTACACTAACTGTGCACTGGGATGGAAAAATGCTCGAGGACATAACAGGGCATGAAGTAGTAGATCGTCTACCAATCTTGGTATCTGGAAAAGGAGTGGACCAGCTCTTGGCCGTTGCTAAGCTTCCAGATGGCAAAGGAGAAACCATGGCGTCTGCTATTTTCGAGACAATTTCATCGTGGAACTTACGTGATAAAATAAGATGTATGTGCTTCGACACAACGGCATCTAATACTGGGCGAATAAACGGAGCCTGTATTCTTTTGGAACAAAAAATGCAAAAAGAATTGATTTGGCTCCCTTGTCGGCATCACATCTTAGAAATCGTACTGGAAGCTGTCGTAGTATCAGCTATTGGACCATCCGGCGGTCCTGAAATTATAATTTTCAAAAAATTTAAGAGCCGTTGGACAAAAATAAATCAGGAAGACTTCAAAACTGCAATTTTTGAACCATCTACTTGGAATTGCGTTCAAACTGCTGCGACCGATATAATTACTTTTGCTCAGAATCAACTACAACAATTTCAGCCTTTTGACGATTACAGGGAGCTCCTTCATTTAATCATTATCTTTTTAGGAAGGATTCCTGAAAGCGGTATCTCATTCAAAGCCCCTTCTGGAATGCATCGTGCACGTTGGATGGCGAAAGCTGTATATGCATTGACAATGTTTCTATTTAAGCACCAGCTTAAGATCACAATTAAAGAAGCTAAGGCCATTACGGATATCTCCCTATTTGTTGTACTTGTCTATGCAAAATACTGGTTTACAGCGCCAGTGGCTTATATGGCACCTGAAAATGACCTGAAGATTTTGAAGGACATAGTTGAGTTCGTAAAACATGATACAGTTTTAGCCAAAGTCGCCGGGAAAAAGATGTTGGGTCATCTTTGGTATCTTTCTGAAGAACTGGTTGCTCTAGCTTTTTTTGATAAGCGAATTTCTAATGAAACAAAACGCAGAATGATTTTAGCAGTGAATAACGAAAGTTCGGAAAACAGTCCTAAAAAGGCATCTTTGAGGTATGATGCAATCAAAAATCAAAATATCGAAGATTTCGTTACATCAAATACAATGAAATTTTTCAACACGACTGGTATTTCATGCGAGTTCATACAAAAAGATCCTGAGCTGTGGGAAGAAGAAGAAAGCTACAGGTCAGCTAAAGAAATTGTACAAAACATGAGAGTCAATGATATAGCTGAACGAGGTGTTGCCTTGATGGAAGAATACAACAAATTACATACAAACAATGAGGAGCAGAAGCAGTACTTGATGTTGTTAGTTAAGAATTATAGACAGAAAAACCCCAACGTCAATAAGTCAAATTTTATATAACATTTTTTCTTTCTTTCTACTTCGAGGTTTCAACACTGCTATTTAGTATTTTCATTCATAAAACTGTATTCTGATTGTAATAAAATTATTTATTTAAAAATTTATAGTTTTTGCTTTCTTTCTCATATTTCAAAATTCGGTAGCGACCCTTAAATATCAATTAAAAATTTAAAAAAAAATACTGGTATGTTTTCTAGTGGAATAGACCATTTTTAGGGGTTGAGAGTTAAAAAAAAGGGAAAAAAAAATTTGGGGGTCTTTTATGAATCACCCTAATATATATATATATATATATATATATATATATATATATATACGTAAGTGTGTATATGATATAAAATTAAACATCTTCTCAAACTTCAAACTTTCTATTACTTTAAAATTCTATGGGCCATGATAGTTTTCGTTTTCAAACAAACGATTTGTTTCGGGACCAAAATTTAATAAATAAAAAAAAATGGCACGTTTTCCCTCGTTCTCACGTCTTAGGGTCGCCACAACTCTCAAAACTTCCTAGGACTATGAGAGTAGGAAATTTTAATAACCAATAAAGGTAACTTTTTTCTGAACATGTGATTAACATTTAAACCATGTGAACTTCTGGAATAAAAACGCAAACACAGCTTAGAGAACGAATTTTGCCTGGCCTCTGCTGCAATATAAACCTATATAAAAACTTCGATGACAGCCCTGTTATTTCATATGCACACACACACACACACACACACACACATATATTTATATATATATATATATATACACAAATAATAGTTTCCCTGTAATAGACATAAATACTTTACATAACATTTCACTTGATACTTTATCTTCTACTAAGCAGTTTAATAGAAAGCGAGTACCAAACATGCACACTTCTACAATTTGATGAATACACGCGTGCTCGTTCTTAAAATTTTAATTTGTTCAATTCTGGTTGAATGAAACCAAATACAAGTTGCCGTCATCCATCATTTGGATCTCTCAGAAGTGATTGAAACCAGAAAATGAAGGATAAATCTAATGCATGTATCATCGCGATATGTAAAATTTGTTAGATAAGCTAAGAGAATAATCATATAGTGAAAAACTGTTAGGAGTGATATCGGAACGACAGACCATGAAAATTATCATTAATAATGCAATTTATCATTCAAAGTTCAATGTTATTTTCTATTATTCCATATAAAAAATATTTTTAAAGAGCATTATTTTTATTTTTGTTTAAAAATATTAAGACTGACGTATTTAAATTTTTATTCAAAATTTTTATATATGAGTCATGGAAATTTTTAGATGATCTAAATATACTATGTTCCGGAAGTGCTATAAATTTCTGCAAAATTTTAAAATTTTAATTTAAATGAACAAATTATAATGAAAATTTGTAGTTAGAACGAGAGGAACGAGAGGAGTACACTATTTTTGTAACGACAAAAAATGCGTAACTCGAAAAGTTAAGAATAGGTGCGCTCAAATTATGATACGAGCTAAATTTCAGATTAAACGAAAAGCTATCTTCAATCCTAGTTAATCCTACCCCCTTCCTCTTTAATCCTAGACACAGGAAACGAGCATCGTATCGAACGTTATTTTTGTTATTATAGGCAAGTACTTGTTCTTCATATACTTTTTATAGCTTTGTGAAGGGTCGGATAATAATAATTTTTTGTTAGTACAAAATCTTATGGTAATCTATGCTAAGAATAAGTACCTAGGTGAGAATATTGTGAAGAAATGCAGAATTGCATTTTTTAAATTTGGGTTGATTGATTTTTTTTTCCCTGGGAATTTCATTATAAGTGAAATTTACTTTAAGTTTTAACCTGGTTATTATGGTTTAGTTAAGTGCACGTATTCAATTCATTTCGGAATGATCGCTGCAGGTCAAAAAATGTTTTTCGTTATAATTACGAAGAAATCTTATATATTTGGAGGATGTAAATGTAATATTACTATAAGTTGATTCTTCGAGCAGATTTGAAATATCTGTATCCGCTTGGTATGCGTTTCAGCAGTAACCCTTTTTTAAACGGAAAACACCACACAAATCGAGTTGAGTGATTAAGTGTAAATGAATTTTTTTAGAACTCTCATAATTAAAGCCACCAGAAATGTAACTACAAACATTCAAAAGGTTTATCTTTTTCAGACCTTACTGTAGCAAACCATTTTTTTTTTCTTTAGTTGGCAAGAATTACAATGTTTAACAATTCCAAATATCTTTATTAAGATGAGGCCAATAATAATTTTGCTACTTCAACATCTGTCTGTTTTTTTTTTCTTTTATTTAATCCAAATCCTATACATGTACAGTATATGACACTGCTTTCAAAACAGATCATAGCACTGTTTAAAAAAAATTCTATTTATTACGGTGTTTCTTAGTAAATTACACGAATTTAATTTAGCCTGCTATTTATAACATCATACTATTAACATAACGATTTGTAAAAACGATTCATTATGAAACCGAAAATTCCACGAATGTCTACAATAACACATGGAATAAGGAAACACGGAATACGCTTATTTTTTATGTTTTCTAACTAATGAAACTATTTAACTTTTTATATTATACTTTTTCAAGATTGTTATTTTCCATGTCAATTAACGCGTGCTCAAAAGAAAGGATGAGGCATCCGTTGCGTAATATCACATTGTCGGAAAAATTTAGATAGTTTGAATTTGCAGCGAAATGTTACATCTGCTTTAAAAAGTTTGAGTTACATAATATGTAAATACACGGTTAATAAGCAAATGAAATTTCACAAAAATTCACTGGCATGATACGGCACAAAATTAATATTTTCCGTAAAATTAATTTTTCGGAGACCTCTTCAACAGAAGAATTCTGCGATTAAAAATGATAGCATCCTTTTGTAGCATTGTCTTATATAAATTCTTCATTTATATTATGCGTGCTTGAAATGTTTATAAATGTATGCTTATTATTAAAATATCTACTTTATATTTCTATATTTAGAGAAAATATACATAATTTGAATGTACGCATTTAGAGATGATTTTTTTTTTACTTACAGATTTAAACTGAAGAAATGATATCTTTAAGGTGGGATCAAATGAAAATAGAAATACGCTTCTATTTTGATGTATTTTACCATAAAAGGGACAAAACCTGGCAGCTGAGAAGGGCAATCACTGTTGTGGAATGTTCTTTCTCAATGCAATCCTCCGAAATCATTTAATATGTTCTGATGTAGTGTCAAAGTCATGGTAACGCTAAATGCCATTATCTTCTTAAATTTCTGGTCCATTCCCATAAGATCATTGCTAATTTTTCACTAACCTAGACTGTTTCCATGCAATGATCAAGACAAACTGGCTTGGAATTTTGATTTCTAGATTGGTTTTGTTCTACGGGCTCTTTTGGCCATTTGCATTTAGAACAAAGTTTTGATGGGCAGTGCTGAAGAACCAACCAAGCTTTATCTTTCTACATGTTAAATATTTCTTTCAATGAAAAAGCTTTGAAAATTTGTTTTTTTCACCCTGACAGCGAAATTCATGGGCAAAATTCGGTAGTTCAGACGAAATTCGTAAATCCTTTTAATTTCAGCCAAACAATTTCTCCATCAATAAGGTACTTGCCACTTATTGAATGAGTCGTGTCACAGAACAGCGAAAGTACTCAGACTTTTCATGACTTTTCATGACTTTTCATGACTCAGACTTTTCATGACTTTTCAGACTTTTCATCCATTGCCTCACGTTCTGTTCTGATTTGATTTGTCTTTATATAAAATTCAGTATAAATGCATTTCAATTAATATGCATTTCACTGTGATGCGTATAATGCCAATATTAAATGTAAGCGTAAGTTTAATTTATAAATGATATTATTTTGCAGACAATGATTTCTGGATTTAATATTGATTTAACTTTCTTTCAGTAGCAATGCTAGAATATGGTTGTTCGCAAACTGGATCTGAGTTCTAGTTTTATGAGACATTACGCATAAAAGGTAGCAAGCGAAACACGCTGTCAAAAAATGTCCTTTATGTGGTGATTGTCACAAAAGTACATGCTGGTTATAATGTCAAGAAAATGTTCATATTAATAAATCACAGAGCGGTTTGGTTTGTATGTAAGAGATTTAATAGTAAAAACGGAGCGTATAATAATGATTACAAATTACTGTGACGTATAAAATGCGTAGTTCGTACCACTTAAGGCGCTAAATGATTTTCGTATTTAGGGTTCTTCATAATTTTTCTTTATGCTGTTTATTATCACTTATCTGAGGAACAAGCAAATAATATATACCATAAACGACCATTAAATAATATTTACAATTCTTTTACGTCAGTATATTGTACTAATGTAATCAATTATAAAAATATGTTTCATCTTCATTCATTAATTGTCATAATATTGAAATAGTTTCAAGAGATTTTTTTCCTTAATAGTCCTAAGAAAATTGCGTAGTTTTCAGATTCTTACCCCTCATTACTTCTTTTTCGCTTTTTCAAAGAATATCAAATATTAAAAGAACTTTTAGATTTCACCGGTAATTCAAAATCGATGCTAGAGCGATTGTCTTTTAAACCGTAAGTGATAGAAATATACTTTCAGTTAGAAAAGTTAGTCAAATTAAGAGTAGCTTTCAGATATGGCAATTTTTTTACATGGGGATGTATACATATTAAAACACGAAATTTAATTTTTATACAATCCCTACTTTCCTATCCCTTATATTAAGAAAAATGTTGACCTTTGTCTAAGAAATTCAACAAAGAGAATCCCGTATCTCTAAGTGAAATTGTTGGCGAGAAAATTAATTTTGAAAATGCTGACTTGCACCACTTTACCTGTTGTGGTAGCGTTGGTTTGCCATGCGAAAAAATCTTTACTTTAGGGGAGCAACTATCAGTCGATAAAAGATAAATAAAGATCCCATTGTTGAGGAAAGCAATTAAATCTGTTCAAATGTGTGAAATTAACACGTACATTTTTACCTAAAATGATCGGTACAGCTTAGTGAAATTAGCGATAATTTAGTCTTTTAGGGGGGTCATCCACAGATTACATGACGCTTCTAGAGATAGAATTTTAAAATGTAAAAAAGAATGACAAAATAATGATGTACGTTACCATATGGTATGGTAACTTTTACGAGAAACAGCCAAACATTCTTTGCAGGAAAATTCTAGCTAAATTGAAATTTGAGGAAACAAATGTGTCTATCGAGTATCTGTTAACATAAATTAACGTCATTTGAAAAGTAATTACATTTCCCTCATTTTTGAGACATCCGCTTAGTGCTTCGCTTTAAAATGCCAAAATTTGAAATTGAAATATCTCGCTGACTAAATCAGTTAGATACATGGGGTTTTTAAAATTAATTTTCTCAGACAAAGAGCAAAATTTTTCTAAATATAAGTGATAGGAAAGGGGGGGGGCGTACAAAAATTAAATTTTGCATTTTAATATGTATACATACGTATATACAGTGTGGTCTAAAAGTTGCTCCCCATGTATAAGAGTCCCTAGTGGCCGAACCGTTCAACCAGTCGAAATGAAAGTTAGATATAGTTATTTGAATGTATGGGGTCAGGGGCGTAGCCAGAAATTTTTCATGGAGGGGTTATGACTACTACAACTCATATACAGGGTGGTTATTAATTAACGTGAGGTGTTCAGAGACCTCTAGCGAGTAAACTATTGGACGAAACCTAACCAAATTTGATGAGCATGCATAGTAGACCATGGGATTTTGATTCCCCCCCCAAAAAAAAAAGTTCCAAAATTTGCCACTGGGACAATTTTGGCGTTGCAAAAGTGTATTAGCGTAAAATCTGAATGGTTGTTAATTGACAAACAATACAGTAAACATCAATTTTACTTACAAATTTGGTTCAATATGCGCACCATTGGTAAATTGGAGCTGCATACGATGCACGATTTTTTCTACTGCCGCTCGCAGCATATCAGAGTTGATTTGCCTCACGTGTAATGTTATTCGATCCTTTAACGCTGCGATATCGGAGACATGTCCTTGATAAACAACACCTTTCAGAAATCCCCACAACCAAAAATCGCAAGGATTGAGATCGGGGGACCTCTCGGGCTCTTTTGCAGCGCCAAAATTGCCCCAGTGGCAAATTTTGGAACTATTTTTTTGGAAATCCAAATCCCATGGTCTACTATGCATGCTGATCAAATTTGGTTAGGTTTCGTCCAATAATTTACTCGCTAGAGGGTTCTGAACACCTCACGTTAAACAATAACCACCCTGTATATGTATACGTGTGTGTGATAATGTTGTGAAGAATATACATTTTGTATGGCAAAAAATTCCTCATGGGGGTTATGACCCCCCCCCCTAACTCCCCCTTGGCTACGCCCCTGTATAGGGTCAATATTGCGATGATTTAAAACAATAAACCTCTCACACTTACGGTTATAGTGACGAAATTTTGAAATTTTCGAATGGCAACAGACACTTTTTTCGTGCGCAAATTGATCAGAGCATGGAAAAAACTTAAATGGCGTTTAAACGAGACACATATGACTTAAATTGGCTGCGTAAAACATTTGCAAAGAAGAGCATCGTAAATAACCAATCACAGTAAAAGGGAAGGTGTAAGTGATGCACTTTGCACAATTCACTGGGCTAGGCAAAAGAAGCACAAATCACAGAATACTCTTGCAAAGCACTGCGTGTGATATAAGCAGATGCAAGATGGTGCTCCCCCCGCACATTGCCAGGAATGTTCGACAAGTGCTGAAACAGCACTTTGGTGATAAAGACTTCATGCGTACCTCTGCAGTTCCGTGGCCACCTCGTTCCCCCGACCTCATTCCGATACATTTCTGGTTCTGGGGTTATCTGTAATCAAAAGTGTCCGGTAATCAAAAGTTATCTGTAATCAAAAGTGTCAAATCCCCGGAATTAGTCAGATTTGAAAGATGCCATAAAACGACAAGTTCTACAAATTCCTCCTGCCATGATACGTTTGTCAATGTTATCGACAATCTCCCGCATGCATTCGAATAAAAGCCTTTTCCACTCTCCTCTCCTTTGTTATCATTGGTTCTTTACGATGCCCTTCTTTGCAAATGTTTTACTCTGCCAACTTACTTCATACGTGTCTCGTTTCAACGCCATTCAAGATTTTTCCATGCTCTGATCAATTTGCGCAAGAAAAAAGTGACTGTTGCCATTCAAAAATGTCGAAACTTTGTCACTGTAACCGTAACTGTGAGAGGTTTATTGTTTTAAATCTTCACAATCTGGACACCATACATTCAAATAACTATATTTAAACTTTCATTTCGAATTGTTGAACGGTTCGGCCACTAGGGACTCATACATAGGGGAAGTTTCTTTTAGACCATCCTGTATATATACATACATATATATATATATATATATAGATAGATATATAGATAGATAGATAGATAGATAGATACATAAATAATTTTGTTTTTCAATATTCTCCATACGCAATAAAATAGATTCTTACTTTTTATGCATGATTTTATCGTAAACACCTGACATTTTATGATCAATGAATATTCAAGTATAAATCTCTAGAAATAATATCAATACTTTCTGTCATGTAAGAATTTACTCTATTCTTATATTTGATTCTCAATATGTGCACATTTTTGGGTAAATGAATAAATATAGTGATTAAATAATATAAAAAATGACACCTAAGTTCTGTGATATTGAGCAGTTAGGATAAGAAGTAATTATTAGTATTTGCAATTTCTTTGACATTTTCGCATTACACTTATTTAAAGGGATACGTAATACATAAAAACTGTTTGAGATTATTATGCACATAACTGCAATGAGCAATAAAAAATTAAATGTGTTTTGGACATCGATTTTTCTTAGTGTTTATTCTTTCTACTTGTGATCTTATTGGAATATATACACACCTGCTTTTCACGAAATTTATATGTGTTTTTGCTATGCAAGTGCAAGTATAAAGAGTGTCCTAAAAATTGACCGGATCTTCTATTACTTTAACGAAGACGACAGACTTATAAACTTAAAGAAACTGCATTATTACAATTTTTTGATGCTTAAGTACAGCCCAATACCAAATTTGTCCAAACACATCTCTGAGAAGTTTATAGTGAAAGGCTGAAAATTTGTTCATCGCTTAAGTAATGTATGTCACGCTTTTTACTAATCGGATTTTTTTAATAGGGTTATACAATATTTATACTGTCTTTATTCAAATATACTCGATATTCCCTGAAAATTTTAATGGCATTCATCTAACTCTGTTCCTTTTGTACGTTACTTGGTAAATTATTTTGTACGTGTCCTTCATCAATATATAAGGAGTAAACACCGAAGTTAAATGTTTTTCAGTTAACTATGAACACCCTATATACTGAAATGATGTATAATTTTGAATGCCTAATATTTATTGTAGTATAAATTTTAAAATAATAAAATATTTGGAGGGGTGGAGGGAGAAGATATCTAACAGGGTATAATTTACTTATTAATCTGAATCACTCGCAATGAAATGATATCTCCTGTATTGTCAGCTATGAATGAATTGTAGGAATGATTAGAACGGGAGCAAAAATCAATAACTAACTCGTGTAAGGTCTAAGGACCAAATGTGATGTGGAAACTAGTGGTGCAGAGATGGTTGTACTCTCGGTTTGGAATGCCCTGGTATCTGACATACTATCCTAATCTCGCACCCAGCGATTTACATCTGTTCCAAGATAGAGCCATGCATAAGTCACTTTGGAAGCAATGCTGAAGTCACGCAACCTGTTCACGGCTTCTTTCATATGCAGAGCCATGACTAGCTCCTGGAGGGCTTCTTGAAGCTTACCAAGCGTTATGGCAATTGTCTCAACTACTTTTGCTGCGGTATGGCAATTGGTAATGCTTTTTGTTTAATGTCTCATCTTTTTGTCTTTGGTACACCTTTCAATAGTTACCACGCGAAATTTATTTTCGGACTCACCCTTGTATATATGCAGGTGGTTAAAATTAAACTTCCCCTATAAACAACATTCTGTACCTGTAAGGGTTCAGCAGATTGTCACCAAATTTTGCATATGGACTGCAATACGAAATGCACTCAGCGAAATTTTTAGAAAGGTTCAAAAAATGTCCACCAGGTTGGGCTTTGCGTGGTGAAATGGGCTTAAATAAGTCCCAAATTAGTTAATAAATGTTCAAGAGCAACCGAATAAATGATGAAATTGTTTTTAGGTTTAAATTTAGCCGTTTCCATTGTAAGTTTTAAATACCAAACGCCCCCCTAGTAGACATTTTTGAACTGTTTTTAAAAATTCCCCTGAGAAAATTATATGTATAGTCTATATAAAAAATAGTTACAATCTGTTGAATCATTTTATAGCTGTAAAACCCTGTTTATAAAGGAACTTTCATTATAACCAGCCTGTATAGTATATGTATAGAATTTCCCGAAAACAGCCTAATTTTATAAAAAAAGTATTTCAAAAATATTTATCATGGACTTATGCTATAAATTACAAAATTACGTTAAAAATGTACAGGATTTTACGGCACCGATTACATTTTCAGAATACTAAATCTAAAGAAATACAAAATTTAATTTTTTTAAAGGTTTAAAGGTCCCAATTAGTGAAATGTGCTCCATGCGTTAATCAGGTTATGTACAAATTTGATCATTTTATAATAAAATGTGTTTGAGATATAAAAAAATAATACATGCTCACACTTAAAAATTTTGCAATGGCTCTTGATGGGAAAAAAAAAAAAAAAAAAAACATCATGTCGAATAGCAGCGTTTCAGGGGTCACAAACAAATTTCGAAAGAAAACAAAAATTGCTCAAGTACATAATACTGTTGTTGTTATTGGTATTCTATAATACCTCACGAACTTTGTTTTAACGTAAATTTCAGTCTTTATACTTTTAAAGGCTGGAACGTTGTACATCAAGCTAATGTATGGGGCACGTTTTACTAACTGGGAATTTTTTGAAACGGGGGCCGCATAAAAAATGTAACATGTATATTCATTTAGATTTAATCTACTGAATATTTTAATGGATACCATTAAACTCTGTATATTTTTTAATAATGCGATCTAATTACGCA
>JAWZYV010015554.1:0-47500 GCA_038373885.1 Cheiracanthium punctorium
GTGAGTGAATCCGCGCGGCCGCTTCATGTGGCATCGTGCGGGCTGGCTCACTGGACTGCGTCGTGCCGAGCGCAAGGAAACGTTTAGAGGCAGACAACCCGATTTTGTGAACATCCATGACTTCTGGTTAGAAAAAATGAATTCAAACGTGAACCCTGCTAAACATGCTCTTTGTGTTTAGGAATCACCGAATAGGTTTACAATCATGTAAATTTTTGTGAATGTGAATGTCGGGGCTCGATTTCTGACAAAAGAAGTACAGGAGCTCAAGTTGGGTGTACTGTAGAATACAACAAAAACGACCTAATTTGCGGTGTGAAAATATCCCAAAAGACTTTCAATACAGTAAGTCTATGGATACATTCCATTCATAAAGAGTCTGTGGTCCACGACTATTTTGGCTATGCCCAGAATCTCGCTAACTCTCTCGAGATTTTAATCTTTTTCCCAAAATATCGCCCTATTCAGTGCCGAAAATAAATCTTTCAAACTGAACCCAGCTCGGCGCACTCTAAAAAATAACCGTAAATTCACTGGATACTTTCCTGGAAATTTTACGGAAAATTTCCGTATTATCTCATTCCAGGACTTTTTCCGTATATCAAGAATTTGGCCCTTACTGGCGGAAAAGCCCATCCGGTTTTCCGAGAAAGCTCTGGGGGGTCTAAAGACGTCCGAACAATTACCGCTTGAAGGAAACGAGGAAGTGGGTTGGGGATAATTTGAAGTATAGTGGTTTATTACAAAAGTGGGTTTCGTACGAAGTTTTTGCAATTTAGAAGGAAAGTGCCAATGAAAAAGGACAACGAAGTTAAAAATATATTTTGGACGATATTTAATTACTGATCATTATATAATTTTATAAAATAGTGATTAAGAAAAATTTTATGTACAGAGAATTTTAAAATTGTTTTACAAGAAAGAAAAATATTATCTTGTTTCTTCTAAAAATATTTTCTTTTCTTTCAGATATAGAAAGAATAAATCAAATTTTATTACAGTACACTCGTACTTTTAAAGAAAACTTTATTTCTATAAAACTGATAAGAACATGTGTATGCACATTATACGCGCATAGTACATACAAAAATAATAGATATAAAATTATGGGAAATGTTAACGTAAGAACTTTGTTTGCTACATCCATGAGCATACTGCTGCCTGATTCAGGATTCTGGTTCGCCTCTCGCCAAACAGTTAACGGTGTAGTTCGAAAAAACCATCGGATTTTGGTACATAAATACAAATAAACTAATTATGAATGCACTTCAAAATTTTTAGAATATCTTTTTACAAGCTGCATTATACACTGTAATAAAAGATAAACCTGTATGAGTAGCGAAACTTTAAGGAAAATTTCTTAAAAATCGAAAATTTAGCAGGATATGTCACTTTTCGAAACTTTTTTGCCGTGGAATTCCATTTTGCAGAATTTTTTCCGAAAGTTTTATAAAAGGCACCTTTATTTCTTTTATTGCGGTGTGTAATACAGCTTAGAAAGAATTCTCCAGAATTTTTTCGAGCCCCTGGTGCAATTAGCTTATTCTGATTTGTGTACTTAGACCGTGAGGGAGATTTTATTTTTTCGAACTGCACCCTTAAGTAGAATAAAAAGGTTTCCTGTTCAATTTCATCTATATTCAGAAAATAAAAGAAACCATCGACAAATATTCACACGTGGTAGTGAGTGGATAATACGTCAAACAAGTAACCGAGTTCGACCCACCACTTAAGACCACCGTGCACATGCGGTGTACGTGCACGTTAAATCCGTGATTCCGAAAGTTTTTTCGACTGTCGCTAGCAGTTTCCAAGGGATGCAAATATTCAGAAGTCCCTCATATTTTGACGAGTAAATTATATTGGAAAATGCAAGTTGCTTCAAACGACACATTTCAGTGTTTTTCTCTGTCCTGGAAAACAAGCAAGAAATATTGAAAATAAAATAAAGAACATATATTCTTATGGCCATCATTGACGTATATAAGCAAGGGTTGCGAAAAATAATTCTTCCTGACTGGGTTCTGCTGAGTTGTGGGAAGGGGGGGGGGCGACTATGCCTTTCCTACAAAAATTTCAGCCCATTCTAGAAAAATTTACATTGCAAGAGTATGGGATGGAGGGGTTCAAATCACATTCCTCGAAATTAAAAAAAAAAAAAAAATTCATTTAGCTAACAATAATACTAACTTTAAGTGGAACTATACACATAATTTTGTTGAATGTAAGGGAAAAAGGGTACCAATATGAGAGGAAATTAATTTAATTAGAAAGCAATATTTTCGAATCCTTTTAAAATTTTATTAGTCCTCCTTTGTTTTTCAAAACTGGCTGCACGTGCTATGTCAAGCAATTTATGTGTGGTCTTAAGATCTCATTTATGATTACCATACATAAATGACAAATTATTATTTTTGTTTATTGTAATTTATTCTTCCGTACGATATTTACCTTTTTAAAAATTTTGAAAATTAAAAGAAAAGAAAGAAGAATGAAAGGACACAAACGTAAAATGGACAATATTAGTATAGTGAATTAATAACCAAACAATAAAACTAACACACTTATTGTGTGTTAAAAAATAAATTGCTCATAAAATTAGAAAATAACAAAGAAAGCATATTTTATACGATTTAAAATTTTATAACTGATGCCTTAAAGTAAAATGACTAGAAACTGTAAACATATATAGGACCGTAAAAATAGGGAGACATGGTGGGGTAAATAGGAAAATGGTAAGTTCTGAAAATTTTTGAGCTAAATCTTTTTTAAAAACTGTTTTAACAACACATTTTTTTAATGTTGAAGAGATCGAGTGACTATAGTATTAATTTCCAACTTGTGCCTCTGCAAACACGTACTGTGTTCCTGTTCCCCAAAGCGCCGGCCTCGTCAAAATGTAATTAGCGATTTTCGAAACTGCCCCATCACCGTTCGTGGGAATGTTAAAAAGAAGTATCGCCGTGTCACAGCATGTGGTGTCCACCTGTTTTTCTAAGAAAAGGGGACAGGCTCTCGGAGATCCCACTATAGATCCATTTTCTCAAAGCGGCATCATTCTGCTGTGAGTCTGGCGGAGAGGATCGGCCTGCTCTGCTCTACTATATTCACCCATATAAAGTAAGTTAACTTTACACTTTTTTTAGCTACATAAATATCTTGCAGTAATACTTTTTATGAGAATGTTTTTCATTATCAGAGCCTGATCATAGGTGGACGGGGCCCCGGGGCAAGAGATTTTAACTTATTTTTGTTTGCTGTTGCATTTTCCCGACATAAAAATAAAACATTTTAAAAAAATACTAAAATTGAATTAAAAATTACCTATTTATTTATACTTATTTAGAACAAGACTATGCATTGTGATTTTAATATTTTTTTTTTAGCCCGTTTGTATTATTAGGTGCGATCATTCAAGGAATGGCAATTACGAGGCACGGGAGCAAAGTTCCTCACTCCAAAAAATTTTCTTCATACACCAAAAAGTTCGAAATTTTCTTTACTTCACTATGAAATAAAAAATGTTAACAGATGGATATTTTGTAATAAGCATATATATATATATATATATATATATATATATATATATATATATATATATATGGCCATACCATACGTTTCCAAAAACTCCTAACATCTTGTTTATGGATCCATGAGTCTTAAAGACCATTGAATTAGAAGAACAGTAAATAAATCCCTAAGTCCATTTATTGTCAAAAATTATGCTATAGATATTACAAAGGAAATTTAGTTGCAAAAATTTTATTATTGCAGTATTTATGAATATGTAATAAATCATGATAACAATAAATCGGGAGATTTGGGAGCCCTTATTTTTCTGGGGCCCAGGGCTATAGTCCCGCATGCCCGTGTAATAATCAGGCTCTGTTCATTATACTAAAAAATTTCTCAATTTCAGCTGTAAAATTATGTTTTATTAGCAAATCATTCTATTTTTAATACTGATGGTTGGCTTATATATAAGAAGGCTATTTCACTTTATAAAAAATTCCTTTGGTTCCAAAATCACATAAAGAATATATTTCATCTGAAATTTAGAATTCTTAAATGTTATTGATGTATACTAAAATATTAACTTTTTAATAATGTAGATAATTGATCATTTTATTTATTACTTTGTTCATGCAGCTAAGTGCCTAATACCTTAAATATTAAATGAAGTTAGTAAACTGTACATTTTTATTTGATTATTTGGCTTATTTTCAGAAATAATTTGTAGTGTATTGCTTTTAAAAATTACCCAGTTGATTTTTTTTTTTAATTTTCTCATGCACTTGAATTGCTATGCTACAAATTAAAAGTCAAATTTTAGGGTCTGGTAAAGTAAATGGAATTTTAAGAAGTGTGCAACTCTAAATCTTAACGAATAAATTATAACGAGATTACTATTTGGTCTTCACTAAAGAAGATTTTTTTTAAATAATAATTTTTTTTTAAATAATTATTGATGTAGACCAAAATCTGAGGTCAAAGTTTTTGATGACTAATTTCAATCTTTTCCATTCCTTCTTCAGAATAAATATTTTTTCTTTAGCATTGTTTTTTTTTTAACCTACAATCCCACGAGAGTGAAAATTTATACCTACTTTAATTATAAATTAATTTTTTAACCTTATCCCACCCCACCCCCCAAAAAATCATTTAACTTTTTCATTTCGAGTACAGATTTGGACATGATTGAAAAAAAAAAAGCAAAGGAATTAAAAGTTGAAACAAAGAATACTCTGATTAGTTTAAAAATGTTTATGAAAGCAAACAAGAAATAAACTTAACATTCTAGAATTTTAAAAAATAAATAAAAGCTTTGCAATTACTCACAGAACCTTTAAAAATTTTTACCTTTCTTTAAAAAAATATTCTAGATATTGTAACTGCTTTTCAGATATTCTGCTCTTCTCTATGGCAAAGTTGCTTTTTTTTTGGGGGGGGGGGGACAACTAATGTATTTAGAATCGTATAAATTATTTGCTTAATAGTTATATATTTTCATCATATGAAAGTTACTTTATTAAGCTTTCCTTTTAGAAATATGTATTTAGTTTAACATATTTTAATAATATTAAGGTGTAATTTACATTTATGAGCCCTAATCTCAGTATGCTTTAATACATCTGCTTAAAATATCCTGTGTTGTAAGTTTTCAATGTTTTTTAGGTGTTTTATGTTTGAACATAAAATATTTTTGACATTCTTTTATGTTTTCGTATCCATAAGTCATAATTGCTTAACTGTTTTGAATAACAATTGCAATGTTTCGTAAGATTTCATTTTTCTGCATAATTCCTTAAAGGAAAAAAAGAATTAAAACAATTCTACTATGAATGTGTGTCAGTGGCGTAGCCAAGGGGTGGGGGATAGGGGGTCACAACCTCCCCCCCCCCCTATGAGGAATTTTTTGCCATACAAAATGTATATTCTTGTATAGTATTGCCATACAAAATGTATATCTTCCTGGAAAAATATGTTATTTAGATATTCATTTTTAATATTCATGCAACAGGTTTATTGGAAAACTTTTGAAACATTTGCCATTTTTATGCAATATATAAATGTTGTAATCAGTGTTTGTTATATTACATAGTTGTGATATAACACTAATTTCAATGTAAGAAATTTTCTGCATTGTATTATGCATTAATTATATATAATTATTATTTTAAATTACTTTTCGAATAATTATCAATAATGTCGCAAACTTTACGCCTAGCATAATTACATATATATTGCTATTTTTTGATTCACATGTGATTTCGTCTTTTTCTGGTTTTCTTGAAAGGCATCCCTGTTTAGGCTTGCCATATATTTCTAAGGCCAAACGAGGACAAAACATATTTTTGTGGGGTCTTTAGTATAATTTCATTACAACGAATTTAAAGGGAAAATTGAACTGGTAATTCTGGAAAGTTCATTAAAGGGAAATTTCATTTATTTAATTAGTTCTCATGATTTTCTTTAATAAAAATATTTATTCGTTAATCGGCAATATTCATAAAAATTTAGTTTATTTTAATGAGATTTTACAGTATTTTTAAAATTATTTTATAAAGTAAACTAGCTGCGTGCCCGTTCTTCGCACGGTAGGAAACGAAAATGTTCCTTACATGTGTAATTCCACTTAATTCCAGTGATGTGAAAGCTAAAATAAAAGCGAAATTATTTGACCTATAATGTAAAGTTTGCGTCATGAGTACTAACTTGGCATATTTGCAATATCATGACTCAAAAAACTGCATCAGTGTCATTCGCGATCAGAAAAGTGAAAAGCTTAGCGGTTTGCAGAGAACTCCTGACTTTCAAAATGTGTTATTTCTATATCATACTGTTTTGAGGTTCAAGTTGTAGCATTAAATACCTCAGACACTACATGAAATGAACAACTATTTATTTTAAAATAGCTGCGAATTTCATTTTTAAAAAGTTCAAGTAATCTCCTCTGTCGAAATTACTGCGGGATATATCAACGCAAATTAGAATTACTTATCGTTCAGTTGGTTGTGAAACAACCCTTGAAAAAGGATAAACAGAACACTTTTAATTTCATGAAATATTTATTAACGTTGTATATTGGGATTTATTCATATCATCCTTACAAATCTACCAATACTACCTATTACGCATATTAATACTATCTATCTTCGCTTCTCCCTCTTTAATGCTCAATTTAACGAAACAGCTTACATTATTTGGCACAAATGGGACCTTTATATTCTATGGCGATTCTTTAGCAATTTACGCATTACCATAAACATTATTCATTTCCCATAATAGTTGCTATTTAGGAAGCTCTCCATACAAATTTAATTTATGCATAGTTTTGTAGGATTGGCGTATTTAGCACCGCAAAACATTTAATCTCACCGTGGTGAAAAATATTCAAGCGGTGCCAACTTAAATATCCATGTATCCAATATAAAGATATCTTATAAATCCTCCATAGTTCTGTCTACTGAAAACATCAAACTCTGTCATCTCGAGGAGCTATTTAGAATCGCTATAACTGTGAGAGGACGTTAGAGTTGCAGAAGTTAAAAATTTCACGCATTTTTAAAAATTTATGACGTCACTGTTTAACTACCGTAAAAGATACCCCGGTTAGCATCATGAATTTCTCAGTTTATTTCTAAAGTAAGTTTTAATCAAAATATCGCCTCCTTGTGTTAAAAAAAGAGCAGGGATAAATGAGTTAAATTTGTTTCGTAACTTTTACGTATTTTAAAGCATTTGACGTCATAGATCCTCACTTGCGCATTGAAATTCCGATATCCCATTTAAAAAATCGATTGGTTGGAAAAAGAACATTTTTTCTAATCCTTTTTGTGGCAACGCAATTAATTTAACACGTGCCATGATCAATTAATGCAATCCCGTAAGCTCTCCTTTATGGAGGAACGTAATTCAACGTTAAAATAAAACTATACTCGCAACGTGCATGCATACGTTAGGCAACACCTGCGCCATAATTAAATGCCAAAAATAAAAATAGTAAATAGAAAAATTTTAATATATCGCGCTTTGAAACGAACTTTGTAACTTTTAAAATGAACATTTTCAGCACCGTGAAGACATTTCAATTTTTAAATAAGCACCGGATTAAAATACCACTTCTAATAATAATAATCGTGAATTTATTAGTTTATTTCTACAGTAAATTTTAATCAAAATATCGTCTCCCTGTGTTGAAAATAGAGCTGGAATAAATGAGTTAAAATTATGGCTTAATTTGTACGTATCTTAAAGCATTTGACGTCATAGATTCTCACTTGCGAATTGAAATTCCGATATCCATTCAAGCTCGATTGGTTGAAAAAACCTTTTTTTGTAATCCTTTCTGTGGCAACAACCGAACATAAGTTCTCCTGCCGCGATCGCAATGTAATGAATGGCGGAATATCGTGTTGATGCTATTAAATTCTAAACATTAGGCTGCATTAAAATTCGTAAAATATCATCTAATTTACATAATTTTTTCGTTTTTATTTTAAAAGAGGGAGAAAAGAATGTTTCACGATTTGTCAAAATATCAAAAAGTTATGACGGATAGAATTCAAGATGCGGCAGTTTTAAAATTATTTTACGAAAAATTCGTCAAAACAGATACTTAGTAAAAAAAATTCCTAAAAATCAGTAAATCATGTTACGTATTCCGAACAAACTGTTTTTAAAAGAAAATTTTCTCCTCTATCCGATGATATAACTGCCGTGTTGCTGCGAACGTAATTTCCGCCGTTATTACGAATTAGGTGAGAAAAAATGCCAAAAATCGCATAAAACATAAAATAAAAACAATTCTAGGTCGAATTTTGAAAAAATCGCTTCGAGGTGCACAACTTCATGTTTAGATCTTCCCCAGTGCCAAATTTGGTGTTTCTAGGTGTAGCCGTTTGTCCGTAACGCCGCCGACACACAGACCCACACACAGACCCACACACAGACATCTTCTTTTATAATAAGTAGAGATTAAAAATCTTACCTTACTGGAATATTCAACTTTATTTATTTAGTTGTATTTTTCATTAGACATGACTGTTTGTTATGATGACATCATAAAAGTTACAACACGAAAGTTCAGAAATAATTTTGACGTTTAGAAGATGCTTAACATTACATACTGAAGGTCTATCCCCTTTCTGCAGAAAAATATTCCCCGTTACAGATGTCCCAGGCAAAGACACCCTAAACTATTTTGAACAATTTAGAACAAACTATTTAGAATGTTGCGACATGTAGTATCAGTCTTCTGTAGAGCTTTGAAAAATAGCTCTCCACTTCTCTTCAGGCCCCACAATGGTCCATTGCATAAAGTATTGTAAATGATAGATGCCTGAAGTGGTTCTCTGGCTAACCGCATGGCTGTTGATCTAATGCTCTGGAGTTTCTGGTGGTTTTCTCCATATGTCACATGAATTAACATAAGCATCGCAAGCTGCTGATTATTGTGGAGGGGAGGGGGGGGGAGAACAAAACATCCTCTTTTTTCTCAATCATCGTTAAAATTTTATCATTAGTAAGGCAAAATATTGGAGGGATGTGTCCCCTCGCCCATGAGCATTAGAACCCTTTAAAAAGTCCTCTTCCCAAGGCACCCCACTTTCTGCAGATACCTGATGTGGAGGTTTGCCCTAAACACACTACACTCTACATTACACACTTTTCTTCAATGGTGTCTGGAACCTCTGAATTTGAACCACCCTCAATAATCCCGGATTTTCTCAAATCCCAGGCATTATCCCTCTATAGCACAAAAAAAAGACTATAATCCCAGACATCTCCTAAGCCTACCTCTCTTTAAAAACAATTGTTTATAAAATGGTCCCTTTTTCGTCAGAAATGCTCCTTTTTCCCCTTTTCTAGATAGAAAATTTAGTGGAATTCCTGTAATATTATAGAACCCTCTAAAATGCCCTCCGCCCGAGGCATCGCCTTTTGGCAGATAGCCCTCGAGTACCTTTGCTATAAACCCACACACACATTTTTTTTTATTTTTTTATTTAGCAGTCCTTTTATATTCCTGAAAAACAGATGGACTATTATTTAGATTGCCAAAGTAAGTTATTTGACAAATTAAATTTGATGCTTACTTTTTATATCGCTAAAGTAATATAATCGTGTTGTATGAACTTAAAACTTGCATAATAGCTGATGACTGTATGCTTAATAAAGTAAATGAGTATAACCAGGGGCGTAGCCAGAAATTTTTCATGGGGGGGGGGGTTACGACTACTGCAACTCACATATATGCATACATGTGTGTGATAAGGGAGTGAAGAATATACATTTTGTATGGCAAAAAATTCCTCATGGGGGGGGGGTTATGACCTCCTAACCCCCCCTTTGGCTACGCCCCTGAGTATAACACTTGATTCACATGGTACCTTGTTACCATACATTTTGAAGCACAAATTCTGTATAGTGTCTTCGTGGTACGGGTTTAGCACTCAAAAGATACAAACAAGTTCAGCTGATTTACAAAGAGAAAACCGAGCGCTAACTTTTTAGGAATTTGTGTAAGTAAATGTGATCGTTTCCCCTGTGGACTATTAACAAGTTATTTGTAGCTTATTAGGGCCAATCAGCCCAAAACTTGGTAGTTA
This sequence comes from Cheiracanthium punctorium, assembly GCA_038373885.1. NCBI lineage: Eukaryota > Metazoa > Arthropoda > Arachnida > Araneae > Cheiracanthiidae > Cheiracanthium > Cheiracanthium punctorium. The sequence continues at coordinate 10,113 of JAWZYV010015554.1, forward strand.
TCAACTTGAGAAAAATAAACTTGTTTATTTATAAATTTGTTTATTCACTTTCAGATTTATAAATTTCATATAAAATTTATTGTATTCGTTCTAACAAAACATTAATTTTAATTAAATATTTATTTCATTCAGGTGGTTCAATTTTTGCAGCAAGCGACTTCATCATTTTCATGGACAAGGTTCCAGTAAAGCGGACAAAAAATTTCGTCGGTGCTGTTTCAAGAATACCCCTATAATTGGAATTTATGCAACGGTAAATGGTGCCTTTTTTCTTTCTTTTCCTTTTATATATTCATCATAAATGTAGTTTGTGTAATTTTCTATGCTTAGTAGTATGCATATCACAGGGATATTTTACAACATGAATAAGTTAATTTGTTGCCTTAAATGTACACTGGAAGCATGGATTGACAACATCAAGATTATTTTTTCATATGCGTTATTACTCCATTTATTATTACTATTATTCTTTTTTTAATTTACCCCCTTTTTTCCTAGCACGATAGCATTCATTTGTAGAATAATTAACTTATTATTTAGCTTTCAACTATCTGATACCATGAATACTAATTAATTCCTGTATTAATCTCATTCGTTTTCTGAAAATTAATAAACACGTCATTGCAATTTTTTACAAAGTATTGTATATTAAAATACGAAATTTAATTTTTATGTGGTCCCTCTTTTCCTATCACTAATATTTAGAATATGTTGCTTAGTGTCTAAGAACCCAAATTAAAAAGAAAAAATCATATCTCTAAGTGTAAGTTTCGGTAAGTAAAATTTTAATTTCACGAATTTGAAGGCGTTTAATTGTCATTTTCACAGAAATAGATCATTATTTAACTTTTTACAGTTTGTCCTCTAAGTTTAAAGAAACGTTATTCTTCTTTTTCACTTTGCAGTATAATGAATTTATTGCTTTATTGTGATTTAAAATTACTTAATTTACACCAATTAATAAGGCAAACGTATTTCCATGTATATTTTTATTTTATGTAATTACTCTGTTTAAAAATTAAGAAACAAATCATTATATAGGGTGTGTCAAAAAGATTGAAACACGCTTTATTTTTTTACCAATAAAAGTAAGTGGTGTAAATTACAAAAATGTTTAAATTAAGGTAGAAAATAAAGTAATAAGTTTACAAAATTGTAATTATAACGCTCACCAATCTTCAAAATGTTGCATTTTTTGAATTAGAAAAATATTATTCGACTTACATAAGAATGATTTTAAAAACCGCACATCTGTATTTTTAAAACTGAAGAAGTTATGTTTGTCCAACACTGTGAGTCCCTAATACTGTGAATGGGGACCATCTATCACAGGGGAAATGATATTTTTTGACGTATCACAAAAAAAAGATAGAACTGGATGCTATTAGCCATATGCAGCTCACGGGCCCCATAAGGAGTACGACTGCTTTATAGGATCTCTGTGCCATACTTCATTTAGATTCATGTGGTAAAAATTGTCGACACACATTAGCATATTTTTTATCATAAAATTTTTACCGTCGGTTTATGGTCTCTAATTTACAGAAAAGTGGCATAAGTCAGATTTTTTCTTTCAACGTGATTCAGTACATTTTAAAGATACAGTTATACAGATATGTGGTTTTTTTTAATGATATCTCAATTAAACACAACAATTTTCTGATTGACGAAATTTGTGTAAGAGCCAAAATTAAAATTTGTAACTTTTTGAAAATGAATGAGAAGAATATTTCATTAAAGTAACCTTAATTCCTACTCTATTTTAAACATTTTTTTTTTCAATTTATACTGATCACTTATCTTTAACACGAATAAAAGTAAAGAGCGTTTCAATCTTTTTGGGACGTCTGTATAGGTGGCAGTCATTTCGCTAAACAATTTTCTCTAAATTTAACACAGTTACAAAAAATTACTCTAAATTTTTTTTAAGTTCTTGAAATTAAAATTTGCCTTTGAGATCAATATAACCATCAGTTTAAAATCAATATACTAATATTGTTCAGTAATTTTAATTTAAACTCATCATAAAGATATATCTACGTTTGAGTAACTTTTATTAAATGCATTGGAATTACGCTATATGAAATGTATTTAAGTACAGTCAACAGTATTATTTCAAGTACAGTCAGAATCTATAACCACATTACAACATATATATGTCAGTAATAATGTACTTATAAGAGAGATACTACTGCTGTTTTAATTTTATTTGTAATTGAAGTGTATAATATTTTTTTCTACTTGAAATTTAAGATATATTTTCTTTTGCAGATCCTTAGCGGATATAAATCCTGATAGAGGAACGAAGTATGAAAAGAAAAAACTAAAAATGCTGTGAACCCCAAAAATTTAAACCTTAGTAATTTAATCCAATATAAAATCTTAAAATTGTAATTTCTTGTTATTTAATAATGTCTTACAATAAATTTCTATTATTTTGAATTGTATGTTTACTCTCTGATTTTTTTTCTCATGATGGATTTTTTTTATGACAGTAGATTTGTCAGCACAACATTTTTATAAAATAATACAATTCGCATTAAGTCAATTTATTATTCGGAATTGTTTTTGTGTGCATGCTACAAGTTTAATAATTGCATTATATACACTATCATTTTAGAGAAAAAGATATAGTACCAAAAAAGATTTTTAAAATTAAATATTTGATGTTTTTTGTTAATGTGCTTAAAATTTAGATATCAGAAAGCAATTTATATCAGTAGATATCAGTTGTGTTGCCACTCAATGGCAAAACTTTAACTCCAGGAATGTCACTCTAATTTTTGTAATTTTTATCTTTCAATAATATTGATACAAAATGAAGCAATATTCATCGTTGATATAAGACAATTTAACTTATGTTTAATTACTGTAGATAGGTTTAAGCTGAATACAATAATTTCAAATTTGATTTAGAATTCTATCATCTGTATGAACAAAATAAATCTAATTACTTCCCCTTGTATTAATATATATTGGTAATATACTAATGTATATTAATTAATATTTGCTCTCTTTTATAGCAGAACAATGGTTCAACATATGAATTCTACCAATTAAAATTGCAATGAATTTACTTTGCACACATTAGTGAATTATTTATATCTATTATCTTCGTTTTTAGTAAAGTTTACTAATTGTGAGCAGTCGTTAAAGGATATAAGGTTTTCATGGGGGAAAGTAGAATAGTTTTTTATTGTTCTATTTATTAAAAAAAAAAAAGAGCAAATCCGGCTCATGCGGTTTCCATAGACCAGGAACGTAGATAGAAAAAAAATTGGGGTGGGGGTGGCTCAAAGTGGAAAAGTAAAAATTCTCACAAAAAGGCTTGATTATTATCAGTTTGCTAACAAAAATTCAAATTTCGAAAGTCGCCCGGGCTCTTTGAGCCAACCTTTTGGCTGCGTCTTTGCCTCAGATATTGCCCGACTTTGAGAGGTGTCCGGATTGGGAGAATTTCACTGTACTTGCAAAAGGTATATATGTACGATTTATACATTATGCATACTATGACGGCAAGAAAAATCTGAGAACAGTTGGCTCCTATACGTTACACTATTTTAGGGTCCTGCAAATAGCCTGCTAGGTTACTGAATTATAATTTATAATTACTATAATGCTATGTGGAATTTATGTACACAGAAGAAATGAAACTTCCTATTTATATATAGTGCATAACTCTTAAAATGTTTGTCTCGTACAAAAAAGAAAGAAGTCAAAAATTTAAATTCAAAGTTTAAGCAATATTCTCATAAAATCAACGTTCTTCTAAATTTCACTTTTAATTTTTTTCAAGGGTTTTCTGTTTTTAATAATGTTTAGAAATTATGGTTCTAATTGCATTATTTTAATAATATTCAGTGGACGATACAAATTTACTCGTAAGTAGCACCTGATTTTATAACAGTGTTCCCCTAGCATTCTCCAAATCAGATTTTTTTTTTTTTTTTACAATGAGCTTATATAATTAATTATTTTTCTAAGAAAACTGATCCTGGGAAGAAAAAACATACACACAAAAATTGAAATAAAATAAAAAAAAATAAATGAACAGAAAAATGTTAATTGTGTAACGTTTCAGAAAGTATTTTGTTGAGAGGAATGCAGAAACATGTTATCTTATGGATGTTTAAGATAACACGTTTCTAAATCAGTATATTGTCAAATTGTAAATTATGGTCAATTTATGAGTATATTGTCAAATAATTTTTTCTACTTAGATATGGAAACGATTGTTTGACGGGATTTTTCCGAAGTCTTCAAAATACATAACTGTATAATAATATATAGGAAATTTAGAGAAAAAGATAACCAAAGATAAGATAATACAAAAAAAGATTGTTTAAATTAAATATTTGATATTTTTGTTAATGTGACATAATGTATTATGTCAGCAAATTTAATTATTTGTCAATAATTAAAAGTTAATGTGCTAATTTAGGCATCAGAAGTCAATTTTATATCAGTAAAATTTGTGTTGTCATTCATTAGCAAAACTTTAACTCCAGCAATGTTACTCTAATTTTTGTGACAATCTTTTCCGTTATGTATTAATAATATTGATACTTAACGATGCACTGTATGTACTGTATATAACTGTACAATACAACAAAACTTTCTGTTAAATAACGGAAAAATTGAAATACGGAAACTTTATAGACCTAGGAAATTACCCTGATAATAACGGAAAAGGTAAATAACCAAAATACGTTACAATACTGGAAAATGTCCCGTTCAAAAACGGAAAAAATAAAATGCGGAAGTCCGTTCAAATACCGTTCAATCTGTGAAAAATAACGGAAAAAGCAAAATACGGAAATTATTAATTTCGCAAAATTTATCCGGTAAAAAACGGAAGATTTAGAATACTGAAATATGTTATTGTACCGAAGAATATCCTGTAAAAAAACGGAAAAATCAAAATACAGAATTTTGTTATTTCACGGAAATTATGCAGTAAATAACGGAAAACCTTTAAAACGGAATTTTGAAAATAACGGAAACTGTCCAGGAATTTACAGAAATAAAATTCCGTAAATATACGGAAAAAGTACTGGCGTCTCAGCTGCCAGTACTTTTTCCGTATTTTCACGGAAATTTTTTTTACAGTGTAATTATTTCACTCAAGTCCTTCAATACTAACTGCTAAAACATAACTAAAACATTTCAGCATAATATACACATGCAATGGAAGCAGTTTAAAAGCTTGCTCAATATGTAAGACAGTAAAAATTTAAATATTAGCCGCAACCCACGAAGTACGCTATTACAAGGACACCCGACATGTGCGAGGCATCATTGGAAGAACAGCTTTAATCTGCATTATGCAAAAGTCGAAGTTAATTTGCATAACACGAAAGGAAAGTGCGTTAGTAATTGTTCACATTTGAGAAAACCAATGAGGTTAGAAAATTTTAAGAGATGTTTTAAAACGTTACAGACTAAATTAATGCTATGAATTGATTGGCCGATATTGAATTACCTTTAAAAAATCTTATTTGCCGTAACTTTTAGATTCAAATAAATGTGAACGGAAACTTTTCTTTTTGCATTTAAGCTTAAAAGAAGACTAAGTGCAAAGTATGGTAACAAGACTGAAAATAAAGCTTTAATGCCTGATAGGGTCTAACAAAAGTTCCAGTCACCCCAGTCTGGTTGCAACTGAAAAGGCCTTTCTCCCCAAAATTGCAATTTTTGTAACTTGTAAAATATTTTAATCTAGAAGCATTCCGAAATTATTTCTTTAATTACACTTGCAAACTAAATGTACAAAAATTAAAAAAAAAAAAAATCTGTCAAGAGGGAACTGTTAAAACTTGTTGATAGCAATACCTAAAACCACAAAGCAAAAAATCCTGCGGAAATAAATTATTCTACTAGCTTTGTTAAGTAGTTAATCTTTGACTAAAAGTTTTTCAAACTGTTGAGTCATTAGTCTTTTCTGATGAGGTTTCTCTGTAAAGCTGCTTTCCCTTACATGAAGCATGTAATACTTGTATCAAAAATTTCTAGAAGACGTGGGTTACTGTTAAAATTGATTTCACCTTATTTTTTTATGTATCGCAATTTGGCAAAACTTTAGTTACTATAATTGTCCTAATTTTTGTTCTTTGTAGTTAGTAGTTCTCTGGCCGTCTAATACTGTGACATGTTAAAACTCTTTAAACTTTAATAAAACCCTTTTCTTCACTGAATGTCTAAAATTTATCATCAGGTACAAATAATGTCTGTCAATGATTTTGTGGATACATCCAATTATTAAAACTGGGAAATAGTGACACAACACCTATTTAATTCAAATAAACTTTATTGTAACAAAACTTAATTGAAACAAATGTTCTCAAACATGCAAAACCTTCGAGCAATATGGAAGAAAAAATAATTACAAGTAAGTTCTAAACTTTTTTGGCAAGAGATTTTTGTTACTTTAAAGTAAAAAAATATATATATATAAACATCAAACTTACTAGATTAGCAAAATACCTTAAAAACTAATTTCAACAATACATTTTCATTCTCTTACTTCAAAGCAACCCCTCTCCTGCTAAATTTAACTACTATAAGGGAAATGCCTCAAGTATTTCTACTTTCAAAATTCAAATACTGGGATCTGCATACTAATTTGTATGCAGTGATGAGGACAAGAAATCCAAAAGACTTATCGCATCCAACTCAGGCCGTACGAGCATGCCAATTGTCAGGCCATAATAGTTTGCTTTTAAATACTCTGAAAAAAGAAACAATTTACTCTCAGCCAACACTAGCTGGTAGGTTTCTTAACAAGCATGTTTATGAACTCTGTACCCATACTGCAGTAAATGGACATCCATTCCCATGAAGTTTATATCCATATTAACATTTATCAAGCCTAATTCTTTACGCAAAATGATGTAGCACTACTGAATTCTAATGCATTAAAATCTAGGACAGTGTTCAAAATTATCACTCCTATTCACACAAGAAACTTTCACGGAGATAGCTTAGAAGCTTAGGATTTTTTCTTCATGCACATAGCTCATCGCGTTTGTTCCGAATTAGCTATAATTAGGTAACTGCACCCTTTTAGTTACAGCTTTATCATTGTAAAGAGTGGTAAAGATCAGATGGTCACTTAAATGTTTTAAAAACAATTGTTTAATAACGAACTAGTTAATTTAAGCATATTCCCCCCCTCTTGTTTTTCTTTTCTAGTTAAACTTTATGAATACCAGCAACTTCATGACAGTTTACAATTTTAAAAAAGTCTTTCATTTTTGAAAAAAAAAAAAAGATAAACTTTGAGCAAGTTAAATTAGTTGAGACTGATTATAACGAAATAAATACCAAAGCATGGACCCTGCAAAAATTAATTTTTATAGGGCCCAATACAGGCCCCATGCTTTGTAATTATTTCGTTGTTTCACAATTTAAAAAATAACTTTTTGCATTTTTCATAAGATTTACTAGAAAGTTCTAAAAATTAAAACTATGCTTGTAAAAATAGAACAACATACTCGAACTCAATGATTTTTACCATCACACTAAAATTGTCGTCCGATGTTAGTAAAATGAGCAACCTTTACCATTTTTTATAATTAAAGCCCATTTACTCTCTGCATTAACTGATTATAACAGCGCTTGTTAACTATTTAACTGCAAGATGCTTACAATTTTACATTTAAAAAAGATCACACTAAGCTGAATTATAGAGCCAATCTCATTTAGACATCAACTGCAGCGAAACTATTTTACAAGTAACCAAAACTCACATTAAACATTCAAATTGCTAGTAGATCATAAATAATAATAAATTACTTTGCATATACTAATGCACAATTTTTATCCTCAAACTTCATGGAGATTTTTTTCATTGGAACTTCACGGAAATCTGTTGTCCATTTATTGCAGTTGTAGCACAGACAATTACTTGCCGATTTTTAATTTTTCCCTTCCCCAAATCAGAAACATTGTTTTATTTTAAGTAATATTTTTAGATTTGCCACAAAAAGAATGAATTTTAACTCTTAAATTTATAAATTTCTCTTAAAGGAGAACTTCATTCAAAAAACTACCTGCAGTAGTGCTTACAGATTTCTTTTTAGTGTAAATTCAGGAATGTTTAATATTTTTTAGTTTCTCATTTTGTCAAAAAGAGATAACTAATTCAAATATCTTTTTACAAAGTATACTAAGGCTAAGCTATAGGCTATTATTTCAGACTTATTTCTAATGGATAGTTCCCAAGTTAAGAATTTCATGTTTATTGAAATGGGCAAGTTAACGTACAGAGAAGGCAATGAGAAGAGTGGTTGCTTTTAACAAGTTAAATGATTTCAAAGGCAGAATATTTAAAATTCACAATAATGTCTGGTAGATAAAAATGTAACATACTAACAATGTTCATTAAAATTAGAAAAGTCTACTAAACATACAATTGCAAGATTCGAAATAGATTTTACTAGATTCAATGACAGACGGATTCAGTTCAATAAAATTCCTTTTTATAAACAAAGTTTTTAGCTGGAATAACTTTAACTGGCATTACTATCATGACTATCTCAAAATTCGGTAAAATAAATATTGCATCATTTTCACCTGTTTCATTATTTTCCACAATTGACACTGAAACTTTCGAGCACCATTGAGAAAATATCCAAATAAAAGACCAAAAGTTTTAATTATTTTGGTGAGTTTTACCAACTTGCAAAGAGAAAGAATAAAACTTAAATAATGGAAGCATGAAAAATATGGTTTTGTTCATTGAAAGAAAAGCACTGATTAACAATAATAAAATTAAGTGCTTTGACTTTTTTTTTTACAATGGATAGGTCTTCAAAGTTAGACATTCCCAGGGGTGAATCCAGAAATTTTTTCCAGGGTTCTATTTTTGTGAAAATTGCTTATTTTAGTGAATTTGAGTACTTAATTTTGCAAATTTCTACACTTATTTTTATACCTATTTTTAATAAAAGTCACCTTTTTTGTTGAAGCAATTGATAAAACAGATTAAAATGACAATGAAGTGTCGTTTTCATCGATTGCATTTTTGTGAAGGGGCCGTTCTAATTGATCGTAAATTTGTGAAATGTTACCTCGCTTTCCACAGATTGTTCATTTAAAAATATCCAAGTTTTCCAAAATCTCATTAGGCCTTTAATATTGAGAAAGTTACCATCTTATTTTAAAGTAATGTCTGAAAAATTCCTTACAAACCCTAAAGCTAAGCCTTGTAGTGCTCGAGGACAACTCTGAGCAGGTCCAGTTCTCTTTAAGTTTGTTACTTTGAATACTCAAAAAATAATGCCAGATTTAAATTGCTTGCGAATGAGATTTTCTGCAACAGGTTATGAAAATTGTTAGTGGAGAACAAAAAGGAAACAAAACTAATAAGAAGGAAACAAACTTAATGATAGGACAGAAAAATAGATCTGTCACAGAAAATCCTTCTGCAAATGCTGTTCTGCTTTCTGCAAAAGTGTACATGCACAGAACATGCTCATCTTTATGTATAGTCTTTAATTTTGTTTTAATTATCCCACATGTTGAACTGGACTGAACTCGAGGCCATCCTCTTGCACTCCTATGGCGCCATTTCTCTAGATAAATATTTATGAAACAGCAGAAATGAAAATCTTTAAGCACAGTTTTGCTGGGAGAATTTTGTGTCTTAAGTTGATCATTTTTATGCAGTTTATCAAGGAGCACATCTTCGGGTCACTTTTTTAAAAAGAAAATTTTAATAAACAGTCCATGTTTTTAATTAAAGTGGGGGAGAAATAAATTTAAAGGCAGTTCGAATGAAATTGTATGTAAACTGAAATATTGGTAAATTTAGGTGAAATTTTGGCAAACAATTGCAGCACTCTTACTATAAACAATTCTATGTTGTTGTTTTTTTTAAATATTTATACAGTACATAACATGCCTGCTATGAATTAAAAAATTTGAAAAAATTAATGAAAATACTTTATATTAAAAATGTATTTTTCAAAAGAAAGCATTTTAAAAATAAACAAAGAAAATGGTCATAAAAAAATCAACAAATCAACACAAAAATATATATTGTGCTTCATAGCACAGTTAATAATGATCAAAATATCCTGGCGAAATTTCAAATCACTATCTTAAACACGTTAAGATATAAAATTGATTGTAATCAGTCTTCATGCTCAAAACATGCCTCACAAACGATGATGATTTTACAAAAATCTGTCAACTCGCATCTGTCTGCACAGCGGGATCTTTTGCGATTTTGCAGCTGGGCCATTGCTCCGTTACAAAGAACTCGTTCGACACAATTTCTGCTCTCAGCTAAAAATTCCCATCCCTTCATTTTCCCAGTTTAAAGAATACTGATGAACCAACATCCAACCAGCTTTTCACAACAAGAAAGCTTACATTTAGGGACGACTAAGGTGCTGTACCACCTTTTCACATTACATTTGGAGAAGACCTACCGAAACTCCAGATCAACTGTGCAGTAGGCCAACACAAAATGGGCCTTCCATCTACCCTGTTCAATATCTCATTCGCTCTGCTTTTGTGGGGCCAAGTACCTTGAAATTTCTGCCTTATCATCGAAGTTAAACTTTTACACGAACGATACCACTGTATTGCTAATCTATGGTCGAGTTCGTAAACGTCCGACGGTTTGCACTAAGTAAACCGTCGGAAACGTCAACAAACCTGTTTAGTGCACTTAGTTGCAGTTGGCGTTTCCGAACGGCTTCGGTTTATTTAGTTTCGTTGCCTGGGTGATGTAAACAAACAAGACGTCTGTGGCTGTGTTTTATAAAAAATGTAAACTACGCCATAAATAGATGTTTTAATAAAAACTGAATGAATATTTCTAAATGTTAGTGCTGTTTATTATTTAATTCGTTCGTTATACACATATTTACAACTAAGCAGTTACAATTAAATGGATTAATTTAGTAAATTAGAAGTAATTTAGTCTGTATTTTATGTGGTTATTTATGTGGACGATAAGGACCTGAAAATACTTATTTTGATATGTAATTACGAATATTTTATTTTATTTATTATATTTTAGAAAAACTTACAGTGAATAAAATTAAGTTGAGCATAATTTTAATAAAATATTCATGGCCGTGGAAGCCCGATAGGAAGTGTAGAACTCTCGGTTAACGGATTCAGGTTCGAATTCGAATCATGGATGACCAAAAACCACCTTCGGAAAAAACACTCAAAATACTGGTGTTAAATGTTAAAATAAATAAAAACTTTGTGAAAAAACACACATAAAAAGTTACTTACAAGAAGATACGATCGTTCCGACAGAAAATCTGTCCTAATTTCATCAGTCTTCCTCAGAAGACTGATGAAATTCAAATTCAAAGCCTGAACTGAACTGAAAAAGCTGAAAGAAAAGGGAAAACTGAAAAAATTTTCAGTCGAAACGATTGTATCTTCTTATAAGTAACATTTTATGTGTTTTTTTTCACAAAGTTATTATTTATTTCAAAAACCACCTTCTGCATGCAGTGGATGAATGTGCATGTTGAATCTGTGGGCCCAACAGTCAACATCCATGCTCAGGAGATCTCAAGGGCGGGATTAAAGAGGGGCAAAAGGGGGCGACTACCCCCCCCCCGAGAGTAAAGAAATTAATGTAAAATATCCTATTTTACTTCTAAAGAATGGAAGTATATGTCAATCTTCAAACCTACCCCCCCCCTTACAAAATAACATTAATCCGCCATTGGGGGATCCTGGAGGCTGATGTTTTTGTTTATAGATTTAAAGAGTTCAGTCTGGTTCTAAAACAGTTCACATCCGCCAACCTAACTGTTTGGAGTTTTCCGTGGTTTTCTCCAAAACTTCGTATAAATACTGGTTAGGATCCCTTAAAAAGTCCTCCAGGGAGGGCAATCCCCCTCGGGCTAGATTCCTCGTACAGATAATTGGCCGTTACACCGCATTTTTAAAGAGTTCAGTACAGCTAATCTGTCAATCTTCGGCAATGTTGACGCCTAGCAACGATCATTTGTGACGTTGTAATTGCTAATTAATAATGCCGTTGTGGCAACACTTGTTTTAAGAACTCTAAAAATTTAATTTCGACACAATTCGATGTAATTAATGGACATCTCATTTCGGAGCATAATATTGGTAAAAATTTCGTTGATATTTTAATAGTTGTTGTAATTTAAATACAGTCCACAAATCGGCCAAAACAGGCAATAAATCAGAGTTTTAAAATAATTATTTAGTTGCAGTTTGTAAACAACTAGCAAAAACGAATTTATGATTACAAAATAAATTAGAATTTACAACATTCATATAAGAAGTAAAACTTCCCAATTTTTAAATATACATTAAAAACATAAATACACAAAAAACATTTTTAATATAGGAAATCCTAGCTGAATTTTTATTCATAATACCTATATGATATTTACAGTGATTAATTGTTGAGAATAAAATAATATTCAAGCTAAATGGGAATAAAAAATTTCCATAGCAGTTTCATTTCAACAACTAGGGGGCCAAGGACCCCAGACTCGCTACACTCGCTTTTCTTATGAGGCATTCGGCCCCTAATAAAGCTTATTCGTAAAAAAGAAAAAAATTCTAACAGACAAAACCCGAAGATTGGATCAGATAGAATGTTACTGAGCTACATATTGCTTGGTTCTTGCATGTTCATTGGTACATAAAAATTTAAACTTCACACTACAGTAGACCCCCTCCCCTCATAACACGGAAGATATTTTGTTATGGGAATCCGTGTTGTACGGGTCCTGAGCTATACTCCACCTGGAGTGCGGACTCCGCTTATAATCGCTGGAAAAATTATTTGCACTCCTCAGAAACACAATGATATTTAATGTTGCCATTCAAAAGTTATATTAATTAGGGACTAAAGCGTTATAAAATCAGAACATCTGTTTCAGCTGTATTTTTAATAATGTAAAACATATTGGACACCTTGCGAATTTGCCACCCATGGCGATTTTTCATTATTTGGCGACTTGCGTACATGTAAAGTTAATAAAAGCTACGGAGCAGATAGGATAGCTTGCCACCAATGGAGACTTTTCATTATTTGGCGATTTACACATGCTCACAACCTATAATTACTGTTCATTTAAGGTTACCGGAAAACCGTTATCCATATTTTTATTTACATAATCGTTTGCAGATTGGCGTACTTAGCACCACGAATTATACCATCTCGTCGCGCTAGCAAATATCCAAAGTGTACTATAACTGCTATAATGGCATAGTTAACGCCGCCAAATATTTCTACTGGTAGCAAATAATCCAGCTGGACGAGAACCGGCTTTAAAATAATCTGCATTTTAATTATTTTTCATTTTCAAGATATTAGTTATTCTGTTTTGGAAAAACGAATAATCGCTCATTCTAAACTCCTGTTGTCTAAGCGAACTTACTATTTGAAAATTGTCAACTTTGTGTAACACATTTTGAGTTACTTATTTCATATAGTTTTTATTTTGGCGTAAAATGGGCGTAATTCTAACTCATGTTTGTAAATTTCACGCGATTCTAAATAGTTGGAAACGCTTTGTTGCAAAGGAATGAATGATTTTATGCCAAATCTGGCAACCATTCGGTTTATTTTTTCAGTTTTTTATTAATATCTTCTAAAATAATTCGATTTTTGAAATTTAAGTCAGCTTAGCAGGTTCCGCGGAATTTTTCGAATCTGTGGGCACCTTAGTCGAAACTCAAATCCCCACGGTTTAGGAGGAGATAGGCCAACAAGCTTTGACGGCGCCAGCGGCCTTCACTTTTTTTTTAGAATAGAGAGATACAGAAGTAATGCTTCAGAAAAATCATACTAAAAATTCAACAAAATTAACTTTACCTGAACATTTAATAAATAAAAAACTTTTGTGCAATGACATAAAAGGCATGTAACATAGGGAGAACAAAATGTCCCCTATTGTAGATAATACCATTTTCAAATAGGCAATATCTTTATTTCCTTGAATTTTAAGGGGGCCAATCCCCCCCCCTCCTTGACATTAGTAAGTTACGCTTATACTTTCATGGTTATTACAGGGGTCGCACTGTCGATTGCCAATGCCACAAATTGCGAAAATTAAATTAGTTTGGCGAAAATATTGACAATTGCTTTGCTTAATGATGTCCGGAAAAATCTAATTTGGCGAATGAATTGGCGAAATGTTAAAAAGAGCCAGCGCAACCCCTGTTATTGTATCAACAAACATTCATTCTAAAATTCATTAAATTGTTCCTTGTAGAGATAAATGTGAATAAATTTCAAGAATTATTGTTTACGAAATTAATATTGGTTTTGAGGAATGTAGGTCTAGGTGATGATTACATTTATGGAAGACTTCTGACTGAAAAGGATTCGACTCATGTTCATACTCCTCAAAGTTTTTATGCTACACTGTCATGGCAAATCAATTTTATTTATTGTTAAATAAGAATAGGCAGAACTGATAATCAAATAAGTGTTAACTTTATACACCAGAACTCAAATTTTAGTAGTAGGAATGAAAAATGTATGAAATCATTTTCAAAAGCTCCATTATGTTGTGTATTATTAGAATGGATGGTACGTTAAACCAGTGCTACATATGGAACTATTTCATTCATAGTGAATTTCCTTTTTTATTCCCATTATACTATGCATTTTAATGATTAATTTGTTATTTCATGCTATTCAATCATCAATTTGATTACATACTGGTATTATTTCCTTATCAGTGCACACTAATTATCACCAAGCATAACTGATTAACTTTTAAGAGTATAAAACATGTTTTGGGTTAAAAAAACATCGGTAAGCAATTTTTTGCCAAGATAAATGCCAGACATGAAATTATTGATGGTTCGGAATATGATTAGCAACAGTTTGCCAGCACATTTAACGAAAAAATAGTTTGGCGAGAATGACCGCCAGGATATTACGTAAGTACCAAACAATCTTTGCTGAACTTCACTTTAATTCTTTACTGAATATTTATGGAACTTTACTGAATTTTCTAATGAAAGCAGACAATATTGAAATAAAAATATATAGGCATGAGAGACAGTTTAATGCATGACTTTTCATGATTAGGTTTTTGCCACTTGTAAAATTCATTTAAATTTCCAATAAATAAATAAATAAGCTGTAAAGAAAAACATTACTAAAATACCTAATAAAATAGTTAAATTTTCTTATTGTAATTGTCACAAACATAAATAAAAAAAACTCCTTTGAAATTGTACTAAGATTTGGCAGGTTTTGCCAGGATACATTTTTATGAGTCATTAATTACATTTTATTAGGAACATAAAGCACTCATTATGAATTATTTGAAAGGTTATAAAGTTTATTCTTCGACTGATTACACATTAAACATACAGCATTGAGACATAAAGGACTCTTAGAAGAAAAAGAAAATAAAGGACAATAAAAAGAAAAGTAAAACCTCTCTTAAACAAACCTATCAGATATTGGAAACATGTTTTACATGAAAATAATTTCAGATATTATGAATATCTGGCCTACTAATTAAACTTACATTCATTGGAAACTTACTTCCAGCAAGGAGCTCTCATAATTCAAGAAAGGCTTTTCCATACCATAAATTTAAAATAGCTGTAACTGAGAGTGAGTCTCATCACAAAGCTAAAATGTATAATCTAAATATAGAAGGCAATTTAATTTTTAAAAAACATCTATTTCATTTTGCATCCTTAAAAAAAAAATCACTTGTGTGTAAGTTAAGCATTCTATACCGGACTCACAAACAGTTACCCTTCCAGAAAACTGCATCAGTTAAAATGAAATAGAATCCTGCAATTTTTGATTAAAATTGAGTGAATTTTTGAAATAGTAGAAAAATTTATTGATGTGGAAGAGCGAAAAATTTCATTTAAAAATCTACAAATAATTTTTTGAAGAACCAATCATTAGAGACATTTATAAAGATCAATACAGTATTAAAATCAAGTTAATCACTAACTATAAAGCACTAAAGGATCAATATTTCTGAAAAACGAAATTTGCATGCTAATGTGACCAGCTGCACACTTAATGCCGCCAACTCAAACACTGTTCGTACCGAATTTCTATTGTTTTAAAAAATGAAGGATTTTGATTATGACTATGTAGTTAAAAGAGATGCAAAAGAGTGCCTGAGATGAGAAACTGAATGTTAGTCAAATACAAATCATGTTAGCTACTATGTATCTGTGACCATACTACATAAATTAATACTTTTTCCTGACTCGAATTCA
Source organism: Cheiracanthium punctorium (assembly GCA_038373885.1). Lineage (NCBI taxonomy): Eukaryota > Metazoa > Arthropoda > Arachnida > Araneae > Cheiracanthiidae > Cheiracanthium > Cheiracanthium punctorium. The sequence continues at coordinate 26,340 of JAWZYV010015554.1, forward strand.
CAAGTTTTATATATGATAAAGTGGCCTCTAAAAAAATGGCCACCAGATAAGAAAGTTATAAACTATTTGTCTGACATTTTTAAAATTAAGAACCATTTTGGTGGTCATCTGTCCAACATTTCTAACAATTAGTGTAAAATTTAATCTGTTTAAAAAGTATACACTGTAAAAACAGTGCAACATAGAGTCTTTGAGATAAGGTTTTTGAAAGGTAAAACACAATTTTAATATGTAACTGCATAAAAAAAAACTATTATAAAAAGTAAGGTAGTCCTTTCTAAAAAAATTAAATGCAATGTGAGAAAAAAATATTGCCTGCGCATTGCAACTATTACATAACACAAATTTAAATAAACAATGCTACTCAATTGATTAAACAAGTTTCAAAATCCATGTCACATTAATGAAATATGCAAAGAATATACTAGTAAAATATATCCTGCATTTTTTACTGCAATTTAACATAAGCAGGTAGAATCAAGTATAATTAAATAAACATCATCTTTATTAAATATAAATATTAAATATTTTGAGCCCGAAAACTTACATTTTTGAAGATTACAGGAATAGCATCTAGCAAACCTATCGAGAAGACAGAAGTACCAAAACTGCTGCCTTTCTCAACAAGTCAACTGGAATTGCTATAAATATTTCTCATGCTGAAGACAGATTAAATTTTCATGTAAAATACTGCAGTGCTTCCTGTTTACAGGAAATTTGACGTACACCTCAGCTGTCTCATTCCTCTCCAAGTTTGGACAAAATCTATGTATGAACTCACCCACTCCTAGAATTTAAGAAATAGTTTGATTAGTAACACAGATTTTTTTTGCTAGGGTCCATAAAAAATGAAGTTCATATCATTTGTACAATAATGCAAAATGTTACCTCTATGCAAATTCTTTGAGGAGAGAGTTGGATGAAGCACTCTCGCCCTTAGATTCACAACTCCCTGTAAACAAGAGATCTACTTAAAATACATTACACAAAATATAAAACTACATATTCACCCCAATGATAAATAAAAATCAGCAAACTAAAATTTTACGTAATTAGAGTTGCTCAGCTGCTCTTGATTAATTTAATGGGTCAGGGTTTGTACTCATTTTTCAAAATGAAATTCCCAGAGTTTTCCTGGTGATTTTTCAAGAATTTCCAGGCTTTCATACAAAATAAACAATACGATAAGTGCTGAGTAACTACTTTTAATTTATATGTCCTACTCTAAGGTAATGAGATTATGAAAGCATATGGTAACCAAAATTATGCTCCCTCTAAATTATAGCATAAACAATGGATTACATGATTTATATCAAACATGGTTTCTTATTCAATTTCACCTATAAAAAATCAGGAAATATGTACTATCTTTAAAAGAGTAAAAAAAGAATTTTCGGGACCACTTCACTGTTTGACAGTTCCAAGACAAATTTTTTTAATACTATTGTCAGTACACAAGGCAATTGGTAAAAATTTCCATATTTAGAACTAAGTAAAACCCAGAAATCCCATGCTTGTATAAGCAATGAAATATTTACAATGAAATATGAAAGGGCAGTCATAAGTGATACATAATTTATCTAGTATGCATCTATTTCTGATTGCATGTGTGCATCATTAGGGAAGTAGTTTGCCACTGAATAGGGTGAAGGCCATAAAAATAAAGAGAGGGGGGTATATTTTCTTAAAATTCCAGGGTTGAAGCTTAATTTTCCAGGTTTTTAAAGGAAAATTCTATTTTTCCATGAGATTTCCCTGAGTTTTTCAGGTTACCCTGTGGGTACTCATATTAGTACTTTTGAGGTAGGAAGTGATCTTGCGCTTTTACAAGAAACAAACTTTAAAAATGTTCTCTGTACCAAATGTTATGAAGCTTTTTCTGCATGTGCGTTCATGTATGACAAATAACTGTACATATAACAGTAAATCATGCCTTAGTGTTATTATTTTGATAAAATCTTGTACAACTTCTATGCATAAAACTAAATTTAATTCTAGTGTTTATAAAATAGTGGTTTTCAGGTGGAAAAATTACAACCATTAAAAAAAACTGTTTCATTCATTTCCTATTATCGAATAACACTAACATTTAATTAGACAACCAATAACTTAAAGGAATAAAATATATTACTGGAGTTATTTTTGAGCTATAAATAAACGTTCGAATTCAATTAGATTCATAAATTAATAGCGTCATTTATAGACCTTAATCACGTCAACTTGGCCACAAGAAAACGTAAACAAGAAATCATTTAAAGAATCTCTCCCAGAAAAACTCTTTGGTAAAAAACAAAAATTATCATGAAATTAATCATATATCAGTTTTAAATACAAACGATTGAATCATTTTACCAAAATTAATTTAATGTCGCTGATTCTGGGTAGGTAAACATTTAATTTTAACAGCATCTCATAATTTTATCGGGCTAAAAGAAAAGAAAATACCTTCGATAGTTTTTCTGGATAACTCCACAGTTTTATTACAACTTTGAAAATGTCGAATAAGCAATAATATCATCTTTTCAAGAGAAAACAGATTTTCAGCTTTCATACATAAACACGTTGTAGCCAAGCGCCGCCATCTTTAATTTACAAGTCAAACGAAGTAAACCAGCTCTCCGGACGGTCGGTTTAGTTTAAAAACTGAGTGCACTTCGTTTGCCTTTCCGAATGGTAAAGTGTAAATGGTTTACACCGAATCGGACTATCCGAACGGCTTGGAGTGCTGTTAGTGTAAACGGTTTAAACCGTCGGCCGTTTACGAACTCGACCTATGAATTAAATTAAGGCTTATTGTTAATAAACTTTCAAAGAAATTGACTATCACCATCTAGGAAGTATATTTAAAATCCAAAAAAGATGTTTGAGCATAATCTGCATTTATGAAGGGATTACATTTAAGATTTTCATAATACTAAATACAGTTCAATTCAACAACTTGTGGGAAGAAAAGTCACTTTTAAAAAAACACCAAAGTCTGTGAGATTTAGAATTTGAAAAAAGTATAGAAGAGATATTTTTTTAGGGGTGTTGCAACATACAAGTCGTCACTTGGATATTACAACACGGAATTTGGATCGTCACCCAAGTTCCAGCGCGAGAATTGCTGAAACAATACAATGTCATCCAATGTACTTTCTCTGCAGAAGAAAAGTTCAAGTGGATTTCTCTCCCCACAAATTTCCCTAGTTAAATTTAACGTACAAATGGATATCTAGAATATTGTGATGATGGAAAATTAATTATTTGCAAATATTTTGCATTAACTGTCGCCAATTTTTGGAGCTTTTGTCTGATGTTTAAAGATACTGAATTTTTCTCAGCTTATATTTTACAAGATCTAGATAGTTAAAAGCTGGCTAACATTCAAGTTGCCGTCTTTGCCTAAAGAAGAGATAATGGAATTCCTAATCAAGGAGGAAAGAATTTTCATTTGAAGGATAAAATTTTGTCTAAAACTGCATACGAAATTGATTCCCAGCTCAAAACAGCACAATAAGTAAAAAAATACATTTTCACATGAATGAATTGCATCATAAATTTAAAAGTAGAATCCTCCAGAGAAGAAAAAAAAAACTTATGAGCAAGTCCAGATTATTGCACGGGCACTTGGGGTACATATACACAAATAGGATTAAAAAATTGGTTTCAGAGCTATACACAAAACTAGTGGCACAAAAATGGAGCTAACTATATACAGGGTCACAAAATTTGTGGTGTCGCCAGGCACAAAAAGGCTATGGTGAGGTCCCGACTGTTACAGTTATTCCTGTCCCTGTAAATCACTTGAACCTGGATTCTCTGTGGTGGACAGGATACGTTTTGAATCTCCAATCTTTTCTCCCAGACAAATTTTTCACAGCTCTTTTTCCTTTTCATCTTGCAGTCACAGGAGTCTGCATTGCCTGAAATGTAAGAGGAAACTTCATTTAGCAAGCTAGCATTTACATGCTGCATTACTTTACACAGGATCATCCATTTAAAAGAGTAGCCAGTGGTCTTTCCCATTCAATCTGAAGGATGTGGCAACTATTCCAATACTGAAGTTGTTGAACCGTTAAACAGTTATTTGAGAGGATTAAACAAAGGGTGTGTGTGAAGGGTCCATCATGTGATAATTTTTTGAAATAAAATTAAGATTTTTTCATATTCATGTGAATTTTTGTTTAAAAGAAACTAATTTGAAATCGCTTAGAAATTGAAGACGCTGAATCTCTCATTACACGTAGCCATATCAAATAAAATATGATGCTTAATGTATTGAACATTCATTAAGAGATGTTGGCACAGCAAAAGCAAATTTATGATTTAATTCATCATCCTATATTAGAACAGTGATATGGCAAAATCCAATTAAAAAAAAATCTACCCCTAAACAGACAAGCCATTCCAGCAACTACAGACAGCACCGATAAAACACAAAAATTAAAATTTTTCACAATTAAAAAATCTTATTTTATGCACAAATTAATTTTTAAAATGTAATCTGAAAGGTTTACACAAGATTTAACCAATACAAGTGACTACGTTTGTTGCCTGCAATTCCTAAGTATTTTCATAAATTTTCGACTCTTTCCATTATCCCACAATTCTGAAAAGATCAAGCCAGTGTGGTTTTGTACTTTTGCTGAAATTGTAAAAATGCACATATTTTATCTACAAAATTATCTTATTCTTATACTTTGGGGTTTAATTTTATTTTAAATCAATCACTCTTGCATCACTTTTTAAAAGCCTCCAGCATAATTGGATTTTTCAAAATACTGTTGTAAAGTCATCTTTACAAGATGTGTCAACATAGTGCTAAAGCACATGGCATATCCTCAACCAAAAAACACATAGCAGATTTTAGTTCAATTTCGCCTCAAAATTTTTAAAAAATTTATACGAGTTGCACAAACAAAACTCAAAAGGGGGCTAGCAAAAATTTAAATGACCTGCATCTGAAAATAATGTTTGGGAATTTATAGCTTATTTCCATATCCCGATATTTCCCACACATGCATTAGATGCTAGTGCATAATTGGCCAAAAAAATTGTCAGTTATCAATCACTGATGCACTGATCTAAATATTTTCATAACTACACATTTTTGAACATCGGTGCACTATCCCCATTTCTAACCACATATAATTTTGCAGTATGTTTATTTAAGCATCACAATAGTTATATATTTATGCACAGCTCTGTTAGCATATATTTTGTTTTATATCACGCTTTAGAATGTGCAACCAAAATTTTGAGAAACGTATGAAAGTCAAGGAAATAGCTTCCTTTTTTACTTGTTACAAAATTTTATTCATCTCAGCTTATAACCTGAATTAACAGATGGGCTACCTATCTATATTCCAAAATTCCATCCAGCTGTTTCCGCATGAAAGAGTAACAAATTTCTGCATTTATAACATTAATAGGATAGGATTTAAACCTGCAGCTTAATGTTCAGTCTTCAAGGGTGGATACATAAACTTTTTTCTAGAGTCCCATTTTTCGGAAAAACTGCTTATTTTTTTATTTTATAAATTCCAATGTCAATTTTTGTGAATTTTCATAGAAAATTTTAGTAAAAGTCACTTTTGTTAGAATAATTTACAAAAATAAATTAAAATGAAGGGTAAAATGCCAATGAATGCTTGTTTTTATTCAACTGTAACTATGTGAAGGGCCCATTTTGATGGGATGCCATTTTAATTAACAATTTTGTTTAAGTGTTGCAAAATGGACCCAAATTTTGTCCGTATCAATTCCTGGTTTTTCCATGCTTTGGAATGTGCCAAAGTTGAGAATCTATGAAAATCACAGGCACAGTGTTTTTGCAGGAACAACGTTTTGCATTTATAATATAGTTGGATTCCCCGATACATGTAACACAAAAATGTACACATTTTTTAGATATTTCATAATTGTTTTACTAGAATTAAAAGATTCTCTTCGTAAAAGCTTTAATTCAACACTTATTTTCCTAAAATTTATTTATTAAAATAGTTTATATATACGCATTTTTATTATTATTGTAAAGTGGCTATTCCCTTACAGTATCTAATTTAAAGAAAGAAAAAATGTTCGTTTGTTTAAATAGAATCAATTAAAAAGGAGACCACTGCAGAAAATACTTTTTTCTTATTCATAGTAATGTCAAATGACAATCTGCCCAAACTGTAATATTAGTTAATGCAGTGTTGAAGAGTAAAATGTTCCCCATGTAGTTATATTTGACTTATTTGAAATTGGAGTTAAAAGTAAAGCAAACAAGGCCTTATGTATTTTTTGCCTTCGGTGAACTGTTTGAACATAACACATATATTACCACAGTTTTCTTTTTCAGCTCAGTTTCTTACTTGGGAGGCCTTTTAGAGGGTTCTAGTGCTTCCTATAGTTATTCCTCTTATTATTGGTGACTTCCAAAGGATTCCTTGCCTGCATACTCAACCAAGGATCCATACTGTGTCATGGAGGTCAACACACCTACGCTCCTATGAGTTTATACTCTTCCTCCAACATGATGCACTCCAGGAATTCCACTCAGAGCAATGCCCATGAACTGGACTTTATGTGAAGGCTAATGAATAAATATTGAGTGAGAAGGGTGCACAATCAAATTTTACAAACAAGAGCATTTTTTAAATCCTAGAGGGAAAATCAATAACTTATTAATCAAACATTCTAGAGATCCTTTAAACTTAAGACGTGATAAACATTTTCTCAATCACTAAACTCTATTTCACAAAATAATGTATTTTGCGAGTTAGGAAAATAGTAAAATATTTTTCATACAATTCAATAGCTAGAAAGTAAAACTAATAACTTATTTTTCCTTTGAAGCACAGTTAATCCATAAATGTGCCTAACCATGCATCCCCCCCCAAAAAAAAAACTGATGTGGACAACACAACTTCCTTCCACAAAAATACTTTTGGTGCACTTCATTTAAACTTATTTTGTTTGAAAGAGATAAAATACTGAACTAATACCAAGGTTTAGCGATTTCTAACCAAATATTTGAGATATCGCCAAGCTGGGCTTACTTTGAAAGATTTGTTTTTGGCACTTAATAGGGTGATATTTTGCCAAAAACCGACAAGCTTGAAGTAGTCTAAGAGATTTTGGGGATAGCCAAAGAAGTCATTGACCACAGACTTCGGCTATTCCCAAATAAATTGAATCTATCCATGCACTTTAATGTATTTAAAGTCATTTGGGTGACCCTGTAAATAAATAACCCAGTCGATTTTAATTAAATAAGAGATGCACAGTCAGATGTTACAATATTTCTAAATAGAAAATTTAAACATTCTACGGTTGAAAGATTTTGGACATGGACCCAAAATTACTGACTACAGATGTAATATATTCAAGATGTTCATATACATAAATGTATCGAAATTCTTTTCGATGGTCCTGTAAATAAACTCTCCAGTAGATTGGAACTAAAATTCGAGATGCATAACTAGATGTTACAACAATCTTATACATGAAATTCCAATATTCTACAACTAATGGTTTTCCAGATATGAGAGTTAAGTACTCACACTTGTACACGAAAAATCATCAAACTTGGCGACTTTTGCCGTAATTTTTGAGGGAAGCACATGCCCGTGGTCGGACCATTACCTAACTTTAAGGTAGAGCAGTCTTGTGCTTGAAATAAATGAATGTCTAAACCTGCCATTGACCGTAATGCGTTGAAATTGTGATAAAGAAAAATTGAACTCTGTGTTTTTGCCAAGATTTTTCGTGTATTTATTTTCAGCATGACGACTACTACTTCCATTGTCTTTCAACTACCACGCCGACATCGTTAAGTGCCTGAGATGAGCGAACTTTCTACGAGTGATGAATACTTGATTTCGTATAATCAGTGTGTCGCATGTGATAAAGAAAAATTGAACTCTGTGTTTTTGCCAAGATTTTTTTGTGCATTTATGCTTGCCGACTGCTACTTCTATTTGATTTCAACCAGTACGCTGACATCTTAAAGTGCCTGAGATGAGCGAGCTTGCTACTAGTGGCGCATTGCTGATTTTGTGTAATTAGTGTGTGTGTTGCTGCGACAAAGAAAAAAATGTCATTTTTGTGAAAGTGAACCATAAACTGGAAACTTTGGATTGATGCATCTACAGTGCTGAATTTGAAAGGGACGAGTACTAACCAACAAATTACTACAAAATTTGTGCGATGTTTTCCATCAACAACCAAAGAATGCAAAAGTGGTAAATAGATTTAAATTCCAAATTCAGTGATTTTTTTAGAATAAGGAAAATTTCTTATTTTATACATATTTTGAAGTAAATTGATGATTTTTGTGTGAGTAAATTAAACGTTAGTTAATTGTACTTTCTGAAAATCATTATTCTTTTTAATTGAAATGATATTATGGGTGAAGTGTTTCCAGGCCCGGACTGGCCAGGGCAGGGGCATAGTCGGGTGGAAGGGGGGGGGCGATATTGGGATATATCCTTCCCCCTCCGAAATTTTTGGATTAGTGATGAAATTCCATCTATTTATACACATAAATTCATATCCCACCCCCCACCCACCCCGAAAATTTTTCCAGGCGCATATCCCATATTTTTTGTTTAGAAGGAGTAGAAATAAAACGATCACTATGACAGTTTGAAGTAAAATTTCAGTTGGTATTTTATCTCAGTGTGGAACAACTATTTTAAAGTTGAAACTCAGTTTTTGAAAATGTACAATTAAAGTCTCAAATAATGTGGTTTTTTGAATATACATTATCTTTTTGATCTCAAGTATGGTCAGCTTCAGCGTTACTTTGAATTTCCTTTTTATGTACAAGACAAAACTAGTTTAATTTGTGCTCATAGTGTTTTAATTTTAATTCCTGAGATTGCAATGAGAATTTGAACTTTGTTACTCATCCTTGTATGTGTTTATTATAATAATCAAGAAAAAGGCCTTTTAGTAATCTTAAAACATCATATTTTCTCTTAATAAAATTAATTGGATTGAAGATCTGAGAATTTTTTTTGTCGTAGTCAGACTCCTCGTCTTTTTCTAGCTGACTTCTGATGGCTTAACTGGTGCTTTCAGGTGAGTGACTCTCTAACACAATGCGATTTGTACTTGATAGTGAGAATTGTATTTCAGGATCATGGTCTTAGTAACTTAAGAATTTTTCAAGAATTGTATATGGACAGGTCAAACCTGGGTGCCACAGATTAGCTGCGGCTTTCCCTTGCTTGTAAGTTTTTCTCTAATTTATTTTTGCCTTCAAATATTTTTTTTTATTTATCCATTGGCTTTTAAAATATTAATTCCTCTCATCATTTAATCTTTTAAACTCCCAAAATTCAATAATTTTAACATGCACCAAAATTTTTAACATGTGATTTAATGAATTTTCTGGCCACAGAGTGTAATGTATTTAAACTCTTTTGGGCAGTCGTGTAGATAAACTATCCAGTCAATTGAGACCGAAACAATAGGTGCAAAACTAGATGCTACAACAATCCTAAATATAAAGTTTCAACATTCTACAACCAATAGTTTAAGATATGCTAATTATATATGTATGTACAGACATCGTGGAAAGAGTGGTCAAAATTGATTCGCGGTAGGTCAAAATGGGTTGCACATGCATTTATATGAATGTACATACACATGTGTACGATGACATACATTTATAAATTCTTAAAAGTAAATTTAGAGGTAGTCAAAATCTGGCTGCCGAAATTTTTCGCGATCACATTACTTCCTTATACTCCATACAAGGGAGTAAAAGTTCCTCCACCATACAAATGCTAAAACTCTTCCTTCCCTCCCCTCGACATACTCTAATGAACAGGATTTTATAATTCAAACATTTTCAATATTGAGAATATGCATTCAATATTAAAATATCAATTCTACTCATTTTCCAGTAAGATTAGTTGCAATGCAATACATCTGTCCATGTTTCATATCTAGATCCTAGTTTATGATTAAATTATTCATTGTAACACACAGCCAAGTACTTATTACTTCATTAAATAAAATCATGAGGTTTATATGTAAATTCTTGATGCTATTCCTATTTGCTTTACAAAGTAGGCTTTTGGATATTTTTAGAGACAGTTTCAGCCCCACAACTATTATTCTTGCAAAATAAAATCTATTTCCTTTAGATGGGGGCAAAATCTTTTTATGGGGTGTTTACTTTCCCATTCCAACCCCTTACTCAACTATATCAATGGTTATTCATCCATTACCACTTAACCTTCCAAAATTTCGCATGCCGATAAGCTTAAAATTATTACAGTGACATCCATTTCAATATACCCCCCCCCATCTTTTTTTCATGTTTGAAGAATTAAACAAAGACATACTAAAAATAACATAGGCAATTTTAAAGATTATTACATTATGAAAAATTTTAATAGCATGAATTCTTTAAACTGCTAAAGAATGTTATGATACATACCTGAGCAAAGTGGATCTTTTGAACAATGTTTCATCTCTGTCTGGACCCATGCAGTTACAGCTTCCATATCTAGGAACAGGGTTTCTGAAGTTCCTGTTGTGAGACTTGATAGCAATGCCACAAGATTGAGAACATGCTGGCCATTCTGTCCACTGCCCATGCACTATTTATTAAAAAATGTTTAATTATCATTTAAGATTTAGAACATCATTAGATAAAAATATCCTGCATATGACAATGGTCTTCTCTCAAAGCACACAGATTAAAATACAGTCAACTACTAGTGCTTACAATTGTAATTAATAACCGTGAGGTAATATTCCTAAATAATCATTTAATTATAAAAATGCATGTTTTTTAAAACACGAATAGCACAAAATGACATTCTGCGATTTTAATTTTTACAGTTTGTAAAACTTTTATGATCATAACATCGTGCAGTAAATTTGGAGGCCTATAAAAAAATGTCTGATGTAGAAGAAACATTTCACAATTAAAAACATATCTGTGCAAAAAAGAAACTTGTACAGAGACACTTTCACAGGGTTTGCCTCGATTTGCAGTGCTGGAGATCATCCCATATTCTCTGTTGACACAACCATCTACGGGTGATCCACGTTTTATATTAGAACATGGAACCCAATGTGAGCACTTTTCCCAGCCACCATCCACTACGGGGGAAAAAAGGCTTAAGAATCCATAACTTGTTCAATTTAAAGAAATTATTAATAAACATAATAATCAATGTGTTGCATGATTTCAAAGTCATTTATTAGCTAATACACATGACAAATTTGCTCGTTAACCTGCTCATTTTCATAATTGCACAGGCACAATGATGTTGCCACTGTAAAAAGACTACTTTTATACTAGCACATATAAAAAATATTTTCTTTGGGTAAATCTTTCTATTCATTTTTATTTTGATATTCAGACTGGATTTTTGTGCATTTTTATTATGCTGCCATAGTATGTACAGCAGTGCTGGGAGCGAGTCGTGAAATAAGACCCATAAAACTTTAGAAACTAGAATTTTAACCAAGATCATCCATTTGACAACTAGAATTTTACGAAAATATATATACAGTAGAACCCCGGTTATCCAAAAAGCACGGGACAGCAAAGTTTTCGGTAAATCGAGGTGCCATAAAAATTTTCGAATAAGCGAGAGTTATAAGGCCATGTTTATAAGCAATGTTAACATAGCTGCTGCAATACATTCTATACAAAATATCAATATTTTACACTTATGTCATTTAGTATTATACATTTTATTATGCTTTTTCGCTTCAGCTGATTTTCGGATAAACGCGATTCAGATAACCGGGGTTCTACTGTATTAGATTATTAGACTAGTAGAATTTTAAGTATATATATATATATATATATATATATATATATATATAGCTGATATAAAAATAGTATTTTAACCTGTGTACATAATAAAACACATGAAGTTCGGCTTAATATCAAACTAACCTTTTGCATGTGGTTTTGGACAACAGATAGGTTTTTGATCCCAATAAGGTCTAAGTGGATTTCGATGAGGGGCTGATGATAATCATTAAATCCACAATACATATAGATCTATGTAGTGAACACATTCACCATAAATAACAATAAAATGTTTGAGCAAATATAGATTACATGAAATGACAAGTTTCAAATAAAATGATCAGGCTCCGTTAATGTGACTACAAATAGGGTGAAAATATTTAAAAGGAAATTGCAGCTCTCTAGACTACAGAGCCTTAGTTATTTAAGACATTCATTTTTACAAACATACCAATGAAATCCTAAAAATTAAACTCACCTACTGTTAAGTTTTGAAATGTTCACACCTGTGAAAATTAACCTATAACATCCAGTTCTGTTCCAAGACAAAGAATTCTGAAATTAAACAAAATCATTAAAACAAATGAAAAAGAGAAAATATCAGACCATAAGAGATAATAGAGAAACTAATTATTATTGATGTATCTATAACTGATTTAATAGATACATCAATAATAATTATGAAAAGAATATCAGCTCAAGACTAGAATAATGTATTAGATGCCTAATTTTAAAACCATAGTTAAAAGTTCAAAATAAATAAAAAAGATTTATTTAATCAGTTTTGCTAATGGCTATGAATATTCACTACCTTAAATATATAGTTTTTCATTTAAATAAATTTTATCAAAAAGTAAAAGACAGCCGTGGATCTAGCAAAAATACTTGTCCAACAAAATATTTTAGCAGAATTTCAGAAGATTTTATATGAAATATTATGAAAAAAAATCAAACAAAAATTTATAAAATGTAAAAACTTCTTAAATATTATGTAACTAATAAGTAAAAACAATATATACTGCAAATAAGACATATGACAGTTTTACTTGTATTAAAAAGAAAGAAGTTTTCATTTAGAGAAAGAATTATTTACCTTTATAATATATTTACCTTTGGTTCACCAAATTAAACAGTTATAAAAACAGTAGAGAGCCAGAAATCCGCACAGCGTGGGACCATGGCTTGTGTGGATTTTATGATTTTGGGACATAAAAGATAAATCATTACATTTCTAATTTTACAATGAAATAAAACAGACAAAAGTATTTCACTTATATTTTCACATTAAATACAAAAACATAGGAGAAAAAAGAAAAAAATTGCATGAAGACTAGTGAAGCAAATGGTTTCAAAATTTCCTTTTTCTAATTTTGAAAGCATGTTCTATGGTGATTTATTTTAAAATATTTTTTTCTACTTTCAGTTTTTTTTCCCCTTTCTTTTCTTTATTAATTTTTGCAAATTGTATATTATCATTAATTCTTGTTTTGTTACAGAACTTTGCTGTTTTAAAAATTTAATGTATTCGTCTCCTAACTTTAAACTTTAATCAAATGGATTTTATTATTACCCAAGTTTTCATCATCAGAATCATATTTATCTGGATTCAAGACACTTTTGAGCAATTTCCAATTTCATTATTTACATCAGAGAAGATGCGCAAATTTCGGACGTTTGCGGATTTTAGGTCGGCGGATTTTTGGCTCTCAACTGTATTTCAAAATCATAAAATAAGCAATTGCAAAATCTAACAAATCTTACAGTTTCTTTAAGCTGTCTTTTTCCTTTTCACCTCCTTTTGGGAATATTTGTAGTTTCTCAAACAAACAACTCAGGCGAATTTGACGAAGTGACTAGCTTACAAAGCTCCCTTCCATTGTGCAAGAAATATTATAACATTAATTTCATCATGGCACTTTGTGGACACAATATCAATGGGACCCTTATTAGAGCTAGACTAGGAGAAGGTGATCATATAAATGAAGAAGTAAAAGAGAGGGAACTTTTCTGCATTAATGAAATATTCAGAATTACTTCCACCCTGACACTAAAAAAAAAAAAAAAAAAAAAAAAGCAAGATAATGTTTAAAAGTTATTAAAGAAAAGAAAACACTACTCCATGTTATATGACTGAAAAAATAAACAACGCTAATTTAAATTTAAGTGAAATAAATAATGAAAATAATGAAATCATTGTTTTGCAAGAAATAAAATGAGACAGAATTTACAATTTGTAAATTCTGTCCAAAACTAAAATAAGTATTTTTAAAATTTATTCTATATAATTATGGAGACTAAATTCTATAAAACACGAAATACTGAAAGATTGTATTTAGGAGATTTCTCATTATATTCCATAGAGCAGAAATATACTAACACCACTTTATGAGGAGAGGGTTTTGCAATTGCAAAATCTTGCATCACTTTACCGTAAATAAAATATCGTAAACGCAATCCCTCAATCTTCAAGAAAAATCAGGATATATTTGGGACGGTTGCAGGTAAACAGTAAAAATATGTAAAATACTGTTTAAACACCCACAAGATGACATTGTAAAAATCATTTGTTCAAATCTCCTCTTTATTTTTTAGTGTAACGAGTTCTTAAAATCTTCATTTTCAAAGCTGATGCCATATATGATAAGCATCTGCTATGGAAGCTTCGACTTTCAAACACAATTTTTAAAAATAATTTAAAATTTTTTAGTGTATCTTCTAATAAAACTATGTTTTAAGTAGTTAGAAAATTTATTTGAGCATCCAAAATATGCTAAAATATTTTTGTTTAATTAACTAAGCTTTTAAATTTAAACTAAAATATTTTAATCTAAAATAGGAAACTGCATAATTCATTAAGATATATGCAGACAGATACACAGGGTGTCTGCCAGTGTCAAACAGTATCATTAGTAGATACACCAACATTAAAAATGTTGCTAGTTGAGCAGTGATGTAGCGAGGGGGGGGGGTTGGGGTGTCAGAACCCCTCCTAAAATTTAGCAGAGTTCTATTATTGACATGAAGAACGCGATCCATAAAGTAGATTATCCGTTACATCAGTGCCTGAACCCCCCTAAAATTTTTCTCTGGCAACGCTACTGTAGTTGAGTAGTCATTTTGTTAATTTAGTTGCCAAAATAGCATTTTTACATGATTTTGTAGTTAAGAAATAAGCATAAATATTTGTAGTTAAGCCAAATACATCATATTTAGCTTCATTTAAGAATGAATAAAATTAAAAAAGTTCATGCATTATATAACAGAGCATGTAGTATTTTATTTAAAATACAGAGCTGTCCCTCTAATATGCACAGGTTGGACAAAGGGCTGAGTGGATTACAGAATTTTGCAGATTATAGGTTATTTGGTTAACACCTGGGGGGGGGATGTGTATTTTACTAAAAAATATTGACAACAGCACACATATAATTAGAAAGAACTGAAACCAAACTGGTCGTAATAGTTATTTTATAATATATGAAAAATATTTTTTTTTGTAATTTAAAAGGCTATGTTTTAGTTGTTTAATGAAATTTGAAATTGCACTTGACAAATTTTTCTAGCAGCTTATTAATAGATATTCATTTGAGCTTGCAGACATTAGTTTATGTGTGCTTATTAAAAGTATTTAAGGCTACTCTCTAGTCTGGAATAAAATCGAAGTTGACTGAAGCAGCTTCGGGAGAAAAGCTTTCCTTGCAAGAGGGGTCGCAGTTTTTGACAGTTAGGGCGGGGTAACTCAATTCCGTAGGGGCAGGCGACATGTGGAAAGGATTAGTTTACCTGTGGTTCACTTCCGAGGTCATCAGAAGTACAAATGTAAGCTGGTGAAGGGGTAAATGATTTTTCATTTGCGGGATGTACGTGAATTGTGACTAAGTAACGTAGATGCGTAAAAGTAGCAGATACAGAAAGTTTTCTTTTCTTTCAATTTTTTTTTCTTTTTTAGGAAGAGGGGCTAGTTAAAAAAAAAAGAAGGAAGAAACATTGCCTTAAAAAACAGTTTGCTTGGATTATATAAGCCTTTATTTTTTAATTAGGCCCTTCCAAAAACTTTTTCTGTCCGTCACTGTTGCGAACCTAGGGAAGTCATGTCTGGAGCATTCCAGATATACGAGAAACGAAAAATTATTTATTAATGCATACTTCGGATAATTTCTAAAATAATATTTCAATGTCTTCCAGGATTTTAGACAAAATTTGTACATTTTTTATTGAAAAGAAATTGTCTGACTATTTTAGGTTTCCTTGACTGGTGGCAGCCTCGTAAAATCTCGGAGCTTCGTAAAATCTCGGAGCCTCGTAAAATCTCGGAGCCGGAAGAAAACTTCCGGGCGTTCTGAAATAATCGGATGATCATTATCTACACCAAGATTTCTATGAAAACATGCAATGAATTAAATACAAGTGTTTTCGATAAAATATTTAAAAGTATATAGGACACTTACCAGAACATAATAAGCATAATTTATTTCTTTGTAATAACAATACTAGTATTCAATATTAGTGTAGTTTTAGAAAATTTAAAGACAGAAATTTTACAACTCGTAGCACTTTTATACAAATTTATGTAACAACATTTCTTATAAACAAAGAAGATATGAAATGAAATCGATATGAAAAATTTTTTTAATTGATTTTTTTTTAACCAGGAAGATTTATAATAACAGCATATGAACTAATCAAAAGAAGAAAATATTAATATTTAACCACTAATCGTTGTCATATTAATACTCCATAAATAAACTGTCAATAAATAATAAAAATTGATTGATTGTAAAATCATTTATTATCGAGAATTATATATATAACTAATAAGTAAAACACAAAATATACTGCAAATATGACATACCCCGCATGAAAAAATATATAACAGCAAAAGCACGAATTACAAACCACAAGTGCGAAGAAAAAAAAAAAAAAGAGGCTGAGCCAAATGAAGTACAATTAAACAGTGTGATAATAGAATGGAAGGAAATTATAACCACTGGCACCATCGTCAGGAGCTATAACCAGTAGATTATAATTGCAAGACAAACAAAATAGTAGGATTTCGGTTGTGTGGCATATAAAAAGAGATATTCACTCTACACGATTTAGGATCTATCCTACTATAAATAAGGAAAAAATACGATATCAAAATAATAGAAAAAGCCCTGAAAAATCGGCATACCAATCTGGTGAGGTAGAAAGCACATGGAGGAAGGCGAGCATAAAATATTGCATATATATATATATATTCACTTTATCATTGGATTATCTTGGGATTTCACTTTACGTAAGTAAGCTATTATATATTATATATATATATATATATAATTACATACATACTATATACATACACAAACGGTCAAACACAGGTAATAGAGAAATATGAATACTAAGTAAATGTAAAACTATCTTAAATTAATAATTACTTCGGAAAAAAGAACAAAAAATATATATAATAAAATTAGAGAACAAACTAATCGATTACTACGAAATTTACTTGTTATTTCTATGTACTGTACCAATTACCTTATTAAAAATGGTGCTGTGTACTTTTCTATGATTTTTTAGAGAAGCACCTCTAAAAAGAATTTCAGTACATTACGTTTTATGTTCGATTATGTTTTACGCTTTAAACTCGGGGATTTCTTTCTTTTTTTTAATATAATGAAAGAAAATTTTCTGTGTACGAAATCTTTATTACGAATAATAGTTATAGAACGAGGTACTTTATAATACACATAAACTACTTTTTCACAGTTTACCAAAAGTAATGAATCCTAATTGAATTTCTGAAATGCCTGGGAGTTTTTCCGTCTCACGAAACTGAATCATTTCTAATAAATTCAAATTTGCAGAATATTTATGAAAATCCCTTTAAAACAAAACTTAAAAAATAAAAGTTATTTAAATTGCAAGGAAACCCCACTTTAAACTGAAGGTTTGTTTCTTTTCTTCATTTTTAAATAAAAGGAAATTTTCTGTGCACCAAATCTTCATAATATTACGAACAGTAGTAATGAGTAGATGATATCGGGTAATATACATAAAACATTTTTTTTTCATTTAAAATAATAATACTATATAGCATTAATTAAACTTGAAATGGCTAGGAGAGAGAGAGAGAGATTTCGTTTCACAAAACTGACCTATTTCAAATAAATTCAAACGTAAATACACTGAATATTTATAAAAATTCCCTAAAACAAAACTTACTAAAAATGTTTAAATTTGGGAGAGGAATGCATATAATTGATATAACGCCACTGTTTACATACAGTAATATATAAAATTTGATTATGAATATATTTTTTATTAGGGGATTTTGTTTTTATTTTTTTCTTGTCTCATTCTTTGGGCCTCTATTATATATTTTGGATCCCTAATTGGCATAGAACGCGTATGCCTAGGGTCAATAAGTTCTGGGATAATGCATTCAAGGTAAAACTTGCACAATTTATCTACCATACATTCTTTCCAAAATACATCATCTTTTTCTATTCTTTCAGTTTTAAGTCCATGAGGTGTCCACAAAACGAAAATGCAAAATTTTCTTTTAGTTATATGTAGTTGACCTTGTACCTGGAAATAATACATGTGTTTCCTATTTACCCCTGTTATTTGTTTTTTTTCTTTATCTACTGTCCAAAATGTTACTTTTCTAGTAAAGATGGCTTCATCTGGAGTAATGTTTTTGCATGACGAAGGACATTTAATTTCAATAATTCCTTCGTCATCTATTAATCCGTCGGGCGTAGCGGCCAGGTAAGGGAATTCGCAATCAATGAACAACCCGCAAGGTTTTATATTGTGGCCTAATTCTTTCAGTTCTCGGATCGCATCATTTTCATGGCGTCTGTCATATTTTATGGATTCCGTATCTACACAATAATGATACAGGATTTTTTTAACTAAATTTTGGCAACTGGTGTAAGACAATCTGTTACACACAGGTGCCAAAATTGGATGCCGTGAGACGCTTGCGCCGTTCTTCCATCCATAATGGTGATAAACTCTGTAGTACTGTTTCTTCAAAAATGCGCTTTGCTTCTTCTTTAGTGACAGTTAATTTTTGAAGAAAATGTTCTTTTTTCTGAGAAAATTCTTCCGGAGATAAATCTGGTTTCTCCACATTTGGTCCATAACTTTTGTCATCCTTATTAATAAATAATCGTCTACGTTTTCTTGATTTATTTTTTGATGTTCTTTGTCGTTTGGCAGCCCTTCTTTCTTCCAAAAGTTTCGAAAATTTTCCAGGACTTTGTACATATTTTTATGCAGAGCATAAAATGGTGTTCTGGAATTATGAGAAACAACAGCTGCATGACAACGACCTTGGTAGGAGCCTCTCAAACAATAATTTATTCGTTTGCCTCCTACAAATTTCGCTATAATGCTGTTGAGTTCTTCAACAGAGTTGTTGCACGCATTGAACATCAAACTCTTTGAATTATCCGAAATATAATTTAACACATTCATAATTTTAAATAAAATACCAGATGTTCTCAAATCCGGCACATGATTCTTTTCATTTGATTTCGCCTGACAATATGGTTTCAAATACTGCGCGCAGTTTTGGTGATCTCCAAATACATGTTGAGGAATATTTAAAATATCGCCTCGCAATCTTTTAACTTTTTCATTTTCGTTTCCGACTTCCATTTTTCGATGTTTAACTGCTTTCGTTACTGCAGTTCTCATGCGTAAAGTTCTATCTGCCAAAAGTTTTCTTAGCGTAACATGTCCATTTTTAGAATCCTTTGCAATGTCTTTTAATTTATTGCACATATTACGTAATAGGTGGTTGATGCATTCAATTTTCTGTACTGTAATGTTTTCGTATGGTCTGCTCACTAAGATTTTTCTATAAACATTACTATCACCATCAGCAACAAACCGAGCATATTTTATTCCATGGATTTTCACACTTTGTGAAAACCCATCAGCTATTATGCTGGCTTCCATAGCAGAAGAGCTATCATTCCAGTTCTTGAAGCAGTGATGTTTTACTGCTTTGTTATCTTCGGCTGGGTTTCTTGCACATACGAAGCAATATTTATTTTTCACACCAAGATATAGAACTTTTCTTGTTTTGTATCCAACAATAGCAGCCTTTGAAAAAGAAAAGAAAAGAATTATATTTAATCCTAATAACTACAAGAAAAAACATATTCAATAATCATCAGCTACAACGAGCCTTTATATAAATTAACCAAACCCAATTCCAAAAGATTTATAAAATATATCACTCAGAGCTAATACAGATTTTTAATATTGTAGCTATTTATTATTTTTAATTAGCCAATTAGATTAAAGTAAACGCAAGTTATAATATTCGAGGGGTTCGGGTTCCCTTCTGCATATTTCACGGGATAAAGGCAGTCTATCAATTAGTCTTGCTTCTGAGGACGTACATTCAAGAGGAATTTACTTCAGCTTCCCTTTCTGCATTATATTTATATTTAAAAAAGTAGTTAATTGAGTCATAAAATTAATTGAGAAAATTTAATACTTACTACTCCAGATAAAGATGCATAATTTGTACGATATGAGCGTTTCGCCCAGCTTCCATCGACAACAACAGTAATCAGTGGTACTCCTTCCTCATCAACATCGCCACTTTCAATAGCCAATCGCTTTTCTTCTTTGCCAGCTTCCAACATTTCTTTCATAGCTGTTTTTTCCCACTCAGTACATATCAGCTCATTCTGTTTACTGAAAGTTGTTGCAGTCATAGATGGAATATTCAGAACAGAGAAGAATTCTTCCAGGTTGGAATAACCTCCACCAATGCTCATAATTCCAGCTACAGCAGATTTGTTTATGTTCATAATGGGGCTTTCTGCAGACTCCGTCCACACACATTTTTCTAAGTTGCACATTCTGCATCTCATAGTTATACAACTTTTCAGTCCTCGTCTGTACTCCGATATTACGTCCATATCTGATAGAGAACAGCCTATCGGACTATGACTGTTTAGAATTTGCAGTTCTTTTATAAAATATAGCAGATCCACAATACGTCTTCCTGATATTTCAACATGTTGTACAGATGTATTGAGACTATATATTTCAGTTCCATCCGAATCACAGATTTCAACAGATGTTTCATCGTTACGATGATTTGCATTTTCGTTTTGCCTAAAACAAAATTACAATTATTATAATTTTAATTTCTAATATCATAAGATATAAATACAACAGTAGCAGTTAGCTACACATGCATATTTTTTATTTTTTGAAAAGGGAGGGGAATCGAATGAGAGGGAAATGTGTATGTGAAATAATATATTATAAAAGATAAATAATGTTTGACCAAAAAATAAAAAATAAATAAAAAATAAAAATCATTTTGAAACGACAGCTACTTACAAATGTACATCTAAAATCGTTTGTTTGTACTTCAATTTAAAGGAAT
>JAWZYV010015556.1:0-54223 GCA_038373885.1 Cheiracanthium punctorium
TTTTTATGGAACTCTGGCATGCCGTGTGGCCGGAACAATTAGATATGTTCTTTTTATGAAGCAATGTACGGTGCGTAATTGAACTTGTTCTTTAATAACTGTTTTGTGAAGATGCCTACAATAAAGTGCAGCTTTTTTGTGTATTCCAATTGTCCGTCAGTTTTTCTCAAATACCTTTAGTACACTATACGTCATGTAAGCGGCCGAGGGAACGTTTCTCTTAATCGACCTCCGACAACTCCCTCATAGCACCCCCCTTTTGAAGCAGAAAAAACTAGCTTGAGAGTTATAATATTACGGAGTAGATTTCCTCCGCATAATAGTCAAACCTAGATTTTCAACATGAAAAATTGGCAAAAAAGTGCCGCCATAAACTCGGTATTTTGCTTAGTATTTATACTACCTATCAATATATTCCGTTTTTGAAACCAATGCAAAAGTAGTCACAAATGACACATGCTTCTGAGAACATAGCGAAAATTGTATACAATTCCCCCCCCTCCCCCCATTTGTACGACTAATATCCTTTAACGCATTAGAAGACAAAATAAGGGGTAAAGAGAATTAAAATATGCCTTTATTTTAATTCATTCTGTAAAAGGTTGATAAAAACATCAGATGACAAAATGAGTATCAGATTTTTTTGTGCAAACTGTACCACTTTCTGGGAGTGTGAGGAAAAAAAAAAAAAAATCATGGAGAACTCTTTGAAGTATTTGGCTGTGGAATTCCATCTTTGAAATTGTTTTCTAAAGGTTTCATAAATGGCACTAATTTTTCATTTATTGCAGTGCGCAGCTTTTAAGAAAAAAAAAACTCGAAAATTTCCGAATTTCTATCGTATTTATCTTATTTTGACTTGTGTCCATCAAAGGGCTGTTATGCAGTTTTGTTTTTTGAACAAAACCCTTATTACAACGTTAATAAAGTGCTTTAAGAAAGTAAAGCCAGAGTATTCTTTCATATACCGATCAAGTCCCTTTTGCAGTTGAAGGAGAGCTTCCGGATACGATAATAGACATCCATTAATCTTTTGACCAT
The DNA here is from genome assembly GCA_038373885.1 of Cheiracanthium punctorium. Classification (NCBI taxonomy): domain Eukaryota; kingdom Metazoa; phylum Arthropoda; class Arachnida; order Araneae; family Cheiracanthiidae; genus Cheiracanthium; species Cheiracanthium punctorium. The sequence goes on from JAWZYV010015556.1 coordinate 1,042, forward strand.
CCGTATGTGCGACTGTGCGGCAGATGTTTTTTTTTCTTTTCCTCCCCACCCCCCGCCCCCCTGCCTGAAGCGCAAGGTTTGGAATTCGATGAGCTGGGCTATAACCGTCTGCCGAAGACAGAAGATAATCGGGAATTAGAGCAGGATGCAATAATAGTAAATAGTAATACCACCCCTAATTCTCGACTCTCCTAGACCCAAAGCACACAATGGTTAATGACCGTTAATTGGTTTTCGATCTTTTGGGATTCGGTCAGTTGGGGTATTTTGCTATAACTCGACACTTGACGACGCTGTAGCAAATCATTACTTTAATTAACCACTAGATGGCCCTGCAGTGTATCACTTCTTGACTGTGCAAATGATCGCTATGAAAATAGGTATACATAGATATTTGAACACGGGGAAGAGTTTGGCGTGGCGCTATCCCTTTTCCTATAACTTGCCACTAGATGTCGCGTCAACACATGAACTTCAGGACTGTCCAGCCGATAGTCATGAAAATTCGTATACATCGATATCTGAATGCGAAGAATATTTTCGCCGTATCCGTTTTGCTAAAACTCGCCACTAGATTGCGCTACGCCGCATGGCCTTCTGCACCGTACAAACGATTGCCTTGCAATTCGGTATGCATGATTATTGGACACAATATAACGCGATATCTGTTTATTACAATGAATAGTAATCACCACAAATCGTAATATCAAAAAATCCATTCATTCCCGTGCGAAGAACGGGTATTTCAGCTAGTAATTTATAAAGTTTTGAAACCTGGGGAAAACACTTGTAGGTGGTGCAATATTAAGAAACAGGAAAGTTCCTCTACCTTGGGGGGGCGCATTCCCCTTTCCCCCAATTTTTTTATGCGAAACGGTTCTTTTTTTCAATAATAATTCATATTACATAAGCGTACGATTTGGTTTTATTTCGGTTTTTTTTTTTTCCTTCCACCTATTGTTTCTGCTGAACTAGTTACATTTTATTCGTATATAAACGCATATTTAACGCATAAATGTTAGTACTAAAGTATAAATTAACCCCCTCTCCCACCCCCCAAAAAATATTTTGAAAGTGATATTTTTTACATCAATAGAATTCTGTAATGCAATGCATCTGTTCAATACTATGTACTTTGACATTTGCATTTCAGTGATCATTCATCATCAGAATTAATAATGTCAGAAAAGGTAATAAAAAAATTACTGCATAATTATAGCACACTTCCTTTCTCTTATGTGCAACATCTGTACAATAATAGTGCAACAAACCTATCAAACAATTTTATTTTTATAAAAATGTATCCTCGTAGTCTTCCTGCACATTGCTGTACAGCGCAAATTGGCCTTCACACACGTGCATTTCTTTCCGCAAGTTTGAATGCAGCCTCATGAAATCAGTAAAAATATTGTTTCTGGAGCTGGTTTACGTTTCATATAAACTAGAGAGAGCGATGAGTTCAGATCTCCCCACCCCCAGTTCCTAGGTTCCAAATTGTTCTTTGTTATCCCCGCTCATTTCACTTGGCCGTCTTTTGAAGAATTTTCCCAGACTTTCGGACAATGATTTAAAAATAAGGAAAATTTAACAGAAGAGAGGGGAATTTCTTGAAAAAAGGAGATTGCAAATTTTGATAATTCGGCTGTTCGATTCTCTGAATTAAGAATCAGCAGCTAGAAGGAAAGTTAGTAAAAATATGGGATGAAAAAAAGCGTTTTCCATAAATTTGTGAGGTTTTCTAAAACATATCTCGAAGCCATTCGATATAGAAAAAAAAATACTAATTATAAAGATATCGAATAATAAATAATTCGATACATAAAAAAATAAAAATTATAACCTTCTAGGAAATTTTATCAGCTTTCATTTTGTAATTGGCATGCTTTTGCTAAGAAGCACCGATTTTGAGATAAAAATGAAAATCTAAAAATTGAACTTTGAGGGGTAGGGGGCTAAGAGGGAGACGTGGCACCCCTACAGACTGTTTCATACAACTACATACCCAACCAGTTTTTTCCCAAACTTTCAAACTCTTATAAGCTTTTTCCTAGGTTTTTTCTTGCATTCTGACGCACAATGCACTTTTCATTCGAATTCCCTAAAATGTATTGAAAATTTCAAATTGCTGTAAATTTTGATCATTTAAAAATGGAATTACATATAAAAATTAAATTTAAAGGTAATTGAATACTTTAAAACTTTGCTTTAACCCATTCCTGTCAAACTGATGGTTGAAGAGCTGTAAGGCAAAGTTAGTGGGAAATAGTGATAAAAAGAAGAATTTTCCAAAAATTTGCGATTTTTTCTAAAACTTATATCTCGAAAGCTTTTGTATCTAGAAAAAAAATAACCCCCAATAATCTTGTAGGAAACTTCTTCAGCTTTCATTTTGTAACTGACAATTTTTTGCTAAGACGTACGGTTTTTGAGATAGAAGTGAAAATCCCAAAAAGGACCTTTTTTATGGGGGGGCTAAAGGGGGGACGTACCCCCCGAGAGGGGGAAACTTTTCTGTTTCATACAACTACGTCCCCAACCAATGTTTTCCCAAAGTTTCAAAACTTTATAATTTTTTTTCCTAGATTTTGTCATACTTTGACGCGCCATGTAGTTTTCATTCAAATTTGCTAAATTTATGGAAAATTTCAAATTGCAATAACTTTTGATCATTTAAAGATAAAATTACAAATAATAACTCACTTTAAAGGTAATTGAATACTCTACAACTTTGTTAGGAAGACAATTGCTGTAAAACTGAGTGTTGAAGAGTTAAAAGACAAAATTGGTTAAAAATCGGCATAAAAAGAAGCATTTTCCAAAATTTGCGATTTTGTCTGAAACATATCTCGAAAGCTAAGCTATTGCATATAGAAAAAAATAACCAATTACAATCTTGAAGGAAATTTTATCAGCTTTCATTTTGTAATTGACACTCTTTTGCTAAGACGAACGGTTTTTGAGATAGAAGTGAAAATCTAAAAAAGTGACTTTTTGGGGGGCCAAAGGGGGGGGACGCGGCACCCCGAGAGAGGGGAACTTTTCTGTTTCATACAATTAGTGTTTTCCCCAAGTTTCAAAAATATATAAAATTTTTCCCCCATTTCCTGATTTTTGGTCTAATTTGCCTGGACTAATTATGGAGGTATATGTTACGTATAAATCTTTTCTTTTTATCCAAGGTGCTTTTGAATTATAATATGCTTTTGAATTATAATATATAAGCTCTTGAATTATAATATGCTTTTGAATTATAATATATAAGCTCTTAAATAAAACTTTTATTTAAGAGCATTTTGCTGTTGTTACTACATATTTGTTTTTTATTTCGGTATTAATAAAGTGCTTTATGTCATAATTACAAGAACATTTACGGAAATTAACTTTGATAGTAAATAAAATTAACAGTATGAAAATAATTAAAGTACGAATAATAGTCTTTTTATAATTTTTTACTTAACATTTTCGCATAAAAATCCCTTTTAAAGAGCTCTTACTAACACAACATTCGTGGATTTTTTAAATTTTTCTTTTCTTTTAATTCTGAACTGCAAGATATTTATGTCCTTAGCTTAATGTCGTTACAAAAGTTCTATTCTATAAAAGTATGAAAAGCTAAAGCAAACATGTAAACATGCACAGTTATCACACTAATATTGTAAATGCCAATGTTTGTATGCATGTTTGTTACTCTTTCACGCTGAAATGGTTTGACGGATTTGGATGAAATATGGAATAGAGACAGTTAAAGTTCTGGATTAAAAAACAGGCTACTTTTTATCTCGCAGAAAAAACAGTGTTCCTATAATATACAAAAAAAAAAAAAAATACAAGCGTTTTTATTTTACAAAGCCGTCGGCAGATGGCACATACTTACAGAATACGCAGTTTTTAATTGTAAAAAAACCATTTTATCGTCTGCTACGCTTGCATGAAGAATACACCCGAAAAAGTTTTTCTTTCTGACGTGGATTTATAAGCGGAAGTCAGGCCAAGCATTAAAAAAAAAAACTTTCATTTAATTATGCATTTTTCTGCGCGTCTTTTTTACTTCTGTTTCTAATGTATTACATCGAGAAAGAGAATGTCAGAAATATCAATTTTAAATTTGTTTAATCTCACTCATGAATAATGATACACTTTCCAACTTAATGGAATAAGGAAAGAAGATAGAAGACACATGGGTTATGACACGCTTTTAATATGTAGCACTTTAGTGCGTATTTAAAATCTGGAAGTGTTTCAGAATTTTTTACTTTTTTTTCCGATAACGGCCAATATATCTAGAAGCTCTTCAGAATTAATATAGGACAAAAATAATTTGTACCTTTTTGTAGATTTTTACCATTAAACCATCTTATTTTTGTAACCAGGGGCGGCCCGACGCGGTAAGCCAGGTAATAATCGCATCGAGGCGGCGGCCTCGAAGGGGCGTTATGTCGAACTCAAAAACTAGGTAGAGCATAAAAAGGTGGGCGTCTTTTTTACGTTAGCGGGGGGGCCTTACTTACCCTAGGGCCGCCCCTGCTTGTAACCATCTTAATTTTAAATTCCATTCAGAATCTGAGATATTTCAGTGTAAAAGAAGCCGGTGAGAAACACAAGATTTATTAAGATGGCGAACCAACTGGTCGTCAGAGGCGGCTAGTGTGTAATAGAAGAAATCACACTACTTTCGCAGTGTTATAACACGGGAACACTTCAGCAGTGACGAAATAACGACGACAGACAGTCGAAATAAAACACGGATCAACCATATACAGTGGAACCCCGATCTATCGTTCCCGCATTCATCGTTTTCCCGTATTGAACGTTTTATCGCTATGGTCCTATTGTATTGGATAACGTTAAAGAAACTCGCGCGCATCGTTCGTCAAAAAGTGACTTTCCCGCGTTCATCGTTGTAAAAGTTTTCTCCTGTCCAAAATCAAATTGAAGGTTGTTAACCCTTTGAGGCGCAACCCTTTCCCAATGCTGAAAAAAGGGCAGCCGTTGTCATCGCTCGACTTAACTACCAGCAAGATGGCGGACGATCGAAACGTTCATCGCGTGCCACAGATCTAGAGGCCCTTTTTTGACGCAGCTGGCTGTGCGCGGGCACAGCTAGCTGTCGTCCAAGAAAGGGTCTCTAGATCTGTGGCACGCGATGAACGTTTCGATCGTCCGCATTCTTGCTGGTAGTTAAGTCGAGCGATGGCAACGGCTGCCCTTTTTTCAGTATTGGGCAATCTATCTAGCTGCTCTCGCTTTTTTCAGCAGATGTCAGTGCTGTTGAAAAGAATCGTGACCATTTTTGTACGGGAAATGACGTTCTAAAAAGTAAAAGATTCTCGTGGAGGCTATGTCACCCGCAACTATTTTTATAGACATCCAATCTGTTCTTCGTGACGGGCAACAGTCGAAACGTCCGAGTTTGGTGTTCCCAGAGCGCGACCACTGAGCGTTAAAGGGGGTTAAGTATGGATCCATGCGGCCATACAAACTGTAATTGCTTCTTGATATTATTTCTTGGTTAATTGATGATCAGATGAACACTTGTTTCGTATGGAAGAGGATGTGTGTAGCGGGAAATTGAATGATTGCATTTCCATTCATCAAGACGGTGTGGCATGCGGCATAAGCGTAAAGTTTTCAAAATTATTGGGGGGGGGGCGGCCCCACAACCCCATATGTTAACGTCAGTGGCGTAGCGAAGGGAGGGGGGGTTAGGGGGGATCATAACCACCCACCAGGAGGAATTTCTTGCCATACAAAATGTATATTCTTCACTCCCTTATCATATTTAGACACATCTGAACTTTTCTTCATTTCATACTTTAAATTGCATAATTTGATTTTAATTAACCAGAGCCTGGCAAGGGCAGCTTATAGTAACATTGTGTGTTACGTGGCGTCACAATGAATACTAAATCATGATTGAAATCAAAAGAAGAAAAATTTTAAAAGTACAAATAAAGGTTTTTCTTAAACGTTTGTAAATGGCGTGAATACATTTTTTTTTATGTTAGTATAAATTAGTTTTCTGTATTTAGTGATAAATTATTGGGTGGGCTCAGCCCCTATTCACAATTTATTGGGGGGGCTCGAGCCCCACGGGCCTATATAACTCTACGCCTATGGCATGCGGTATCCTAAACATAGAAGAAAGTATGATGATGCAAAAAATGAAAATAATGGCGAAGCAGAGGATAATGTGCATGCCGATGAGGCTGAGCCTAAACTAGTACGAAGTTTGTCTGAAGCAATAACCGTAGTGGCGTGGGCAGCAATTTTTCATGGGGTGGGGGGGGGGTACGACTAGTGCAACTCACATAATGTAACGTGTGTGTGTGATAAGGGAATGAAGAATATACATTTTTTATCTCAAAAAATTCCTCATGGGGGGTTGTGACACCCCTCCTTTCCCCCCGCCTCTTGGCTACGCCACTGAATAACGGTATTTAAAACTGCATGAACTATTTTGTACAAACATATGTCCACAAAAATATTGTAAATCTTGAAAATTTGCTGTTTTAATTTTAAAAAAAGATGAAGAACCCAACATAAAATTACTGATTTTTTAAAAAGTAAGTATCACTTAGTTTTCGTCTTCGATTTAATTGTTTTTTTGACTTTGTAACAAATTAGTATTTGTTGATATACAGTGATTGCGTATATGCATGAACATTCCTTTCTTCGTATTTTGACTTGAACACGAATTTGTCGTTTTCCCGCATTCATAGTTTTTTTTTTTTTTTTTTTTTTTTTTTTTTTTTTTTTTACAGCTTCTACTGTAGCAGGTATGTTACTATAACAGTTAAAGGTAACTGTGCAAGGGTAATTTATAGGTAAGCATTTTCTACATCAACACGCATCATAACTGGAGATTTGATCAGATTTACTGAGTCTGGTTATACTGTACAACAGCCGTTGCTATGGAGCTGCCACCTGGTATCTAAATTAAAGGGTCCTCGCTCCCTCCAAAATCCCGGCCTAAGCTTTCTCCCTCTATTTCTCGTGCCCGTGATATTTCCCGGGCAATAATGTTCAAAAATGATGCGCCAGAAATATAAGAGCATTTCAATTCTTATGCACGGATTCTTTTGTATCTCATTTTGCACAATAGATGGCAGCACCCAGACTTATTTTTTTACTTAATTCGGAGATAGTTTATTTTTAAATAGATTTTAGCAGTACTCAAATACGTGTATCTTAGCTCACTTTTTGTACTTGTGTTCAAAAGAAAACTTTAATGAATATTTATTTATTTTATGAAGTAAGTTTAGTAAAATTCTCTTTCAGTGTTTAAAACATATATATTTAATGATTCCCCGCTTTCTACAAAACACACATTCAGTCACAACAATCCTAGATGTTGACTTTTCCTAGAAATTAAACTTTCTGTTTTTTCTTTCGCGTTAGAAAAATGTTCAAAATCTTAAAATTCACAGGGGGAAAAAAAAAATGTTTTGTTGAATTCAACAAAATTTTGTTGATACAACAAAAATTGGGTTGACGCTATTTCAACCGAATAATTTTGTTAGTTTTAACAAAATATTTTGTTGAATCAACGAAATTATTTGGTTGAAAAAGCGCCAACCCAATTTTTGTTGAATCAACAAAACATTTTTTTTTTTTTTTTCAATGCACTTATTTTTATACAATTTTCTTGAATAAATGATATAAGCACTTTTATGACGATTTTCTTGAAAATAATACGACCGTTAAGGGGTTAAACTTATCTCCGAGTTTTCTTACGATGGAACTCTGTACTTCAACATTGAAAAAAGTTTTGTTGATTCAACAAAAAAGTGGTTGGCCTTATTTCAACCAAATAATTTCGTTGATTAAACAAAATATTTTGTTAATTTAACAAAAAATTTGTTAGAACCCTACAAAATTATTTGGTTGAAATAGTGACAACAAAATTTTAGTTGAATTTAACAAAACATTTTTTTCTGTGAACTAATAAATGCATGGGGCATATTTTACTAATGGAAACATTTTTTGCATTAGAGTCGAATAAAAATTTAAATTTTGCATTTATTTAGATTAATTTCGAAAAATTTCATAAAATCCTATTCCTTCTTTTAAGATAACTTTGTAATTTATGGTGTCTATGACCAATATTTAAAGAATAAAAGTTTCAGTCAGTGTTTTGGGGAACCTTGTATGCAAATAGTATCCGTGAGGCATTACAAGGATTCACGCAGGCGTACGTATTCAGACTCTTAAATACCTGATACATACGGAGGAGCAAACTTATCATTCTTTTCGGTATACTCATTAAAATATTCGGAACATTTATCCTGCACGTTCAACGTACTGAAAGAACAACAAGAAACGAAAAATCATTTTTTTTAAATGCATGCACTGATAATACAATTCACCCAGCCACTCGCAGTATTGTATCGATTCGAGGAAAATAACAGAAAAGTTTTTCCACGGCCAATGGTTCAGAATTTCGGAAAAAATATAAATAAAAATATGCCACAAATCGCAAACCACGTGTCAGATTCCCGCCAAATTTATGCCCGGAATGACCCGCTTCCTGTAACGTATTTCCGCTCTGCGGGCCATTGTGCTGCAATCTCCATGACAACCGCACAAGGCTGTAATGCGGATTCCTTGCAAATGATTTCGACGACGGAGTTAAAGAAAAAGTTTTAAGTTATGATAGTTGTTATTCTCAATTTTAAAAAGAATTCAAACTATTTAAGAGTGGAATTCTTGGAATGAAAACTAAATCTCTAGGGAAGGGTTTTTTTTTTTTTTCTTTTTTCGCTGTCCCGTTTGGATCAATATTTTTGGCCCGGATCTGAAGAGAGCATTTAGTAATTTTTGTGTTCATACTTCTTAATGTCATATGATAGTGTTTTATTTTTTTGTGTCTCTGTGTGTGTAGGTATCTGTATAGAAATGCATTAATCATTTTTGCACGATATCCATATACTTGTTTCAAATACTACATTATGGAGTATGAGCAGCGACATTCCACTTTTTTTTAAGGGGGGAGGGGGGGGGGTGCCGACGAGCTGCGAAGCCAAAAATCAGTTTTTACAGTGCACTAAGTTTTGGAAGATGCCAGGAAACCTTAATGATTTTCACAATTGTAAAGCCATTTTTCTCTCTGATAATTTTTCAAACTACTGCATGTAGCTTTTAAAAGGTCATTCGAAAGGATTTCTATAAATTTCCTTCTATGCAAAACAATGAGGAGCCAGTGGTAGTAATGATTTACTTCTCTTATTTCGAACAAAATGAAATAAGATAAACAACAATGTGTTTTCCAAGAAATACTGGATAGAAAGCGGTGATAGATACACAACAATAAAAAATAAGATATGCAACAATGTATATTGCTGTAACAATGTATATTGTCCATAACATGTTCACTCTAGAAAATATTGAATACATATTTTACGGGGTCATACTAAAACAGCACAAATACATCGAAGTCTGTACGCTGTAAGTATATTTTACGAAAGTTTATGCAAATTGTTCAAAAATGGTAGATTTCGTTAAAATATTCTCAAGTAAAAGCATTAATTCAGCTTCACTTGTAGAGACAACTGATCCATGTCACATGCAGTATTCTCAAAGTCGGTGATGTAAGTGTATTACTATTTTTGCTTAATAAATCCTCCTGGTTTTAAAATTAAAGCATCAAAGGGTAGCTGAAACTCTGATTTCTATACAGAAAGATACATTTTGTTACACATTAAAAAATTTTACCATCAACAAAAATACTGATAACAAATCTGCAGCAAAAATTTAAAAATTTTGTTACCCATTATAAAAGTTTTGTTAAAGAAAAAATCAAAACCCATTCATCTGAATATTTACATCATGTTGTTGAAAAACAGCTATGGACGAGAACAAAAATTCAGATTGGCACCAAAAAAAGTGGACTATTTACATTAGCATTTATAGAATTATCAATGCGTTGACATGATGCCAACTTTAGAAAACAAATCTGAACTGAATGTAGGGACAAAAAAAGGGACTGAAGTGTTCGCATTTACTTGAGTCTAAAGAAATGGATTACCGTATTCATTTTCTGTTCCTTTTAATATTCGAAAATTTTGTTTTGTCTCAATCAAAAATTTATTATTCAGTTTTACAAATCAAAACTGAAAAATTTAATCTTGGGTATTTTTGGAATAGATTGCCTTTTTGCATAGCATGAATGCATGATTTGCAGACATCCTTTTTGTATTTCGCACGTTAATATATATTTTTTTAGTTCATTTTTTAAATAAATTAAAAAATAATACCATAAAGTTATTTAATTACCTTATTAATAAACTGTAGTCACTCATAGATTTTAATTTATCTTCAAACGGAAAATTTACTGCCACAATTATTTATTTAAATTTAACCCTACAAGGCACCTGATATCATATGTGGGGGCAGGCGCGTAGCCAGGAAAAATTTTCAGGGGATATGCACCTGGAAAATTTTTCAGGGGGGGCATATGAACTTATATGTGTATAAATCGAGGGAATTTCATCACTAATCCAAAAATTTCGGGGGAGGATATATCCCGATATCCCCCCCCCCCTGTGGCTACGCCCCTGTGGGGGGACGACCACTTTAATTATTCCTCCATATCTAAAAAATACTAGCATAAACATCTATCGGTTTTTAAGAATAATTATCCACGCAGCAACGATATAATTCAGGCTGTTTCGTGTAGACGTCATTACTGTTTCCATTACTATCAAAACGTATTGAAATTTAAACCGTAATCATTTTTGCGCATTTTATTTGTTTATTTTAGAAAACTATTTAAAAAAAACAGTTAGCAAAGTGTTTTGATCTGGAAAAAAACTATTGTACTTCAGAGTTTGTCGTACTAAAAAGTAATCTAAAAAAAACTCGCCTGTTCGAGACTCGTCAGGGGGGGGGGGGACCCTCCTGAACCCCCTTATTTTTTTAGTTTCATTATTGCCATATTAAAACGATATTAATTGACTATGTCATTTTATCTCTCATCTTTCGTGTATTTTCGCCTGGTAACCCTATGTTGAATTTTTCTGATTGTAACCTATTTATAGAAAATGCATGTGATGCCTATTCTACAGCTTGCGTAATATTGTAACAATAGATTAAAGTTGTTGTGAACTAATAGTATTTAAAAATATGTAAAAAATACATGTGATGCAAATTACGCAGCTTACGAAATATCGTAACAATAGATTAAAGCTGTTGTGGACTAATAGTATTTAAATATATGTAAACTTACGTCGCATTTTTATGTCGCTTCTTTGGGACACATTTTTCGGACAATTTTCAATAAAGGGGCTGAGAGATTAATATGTTAGGGTATGTATGTAGGGTATGTATAAGGCTGAGAGATTAGATCATTAATACTAAAATTTCAAAATAAACACCAAAAATGTATTGTTGAGCCTCAGTGTTTTTATTATTTTTCTCCCACTGCTAGTCACTAATATCATCAGTGTATATACATTTCCGACACACACACACACACAAAAGAGCCTTGTAGGATTAAATACGTCACTAAACACTCCTCATGAAAAAAAAAAAAAAAAAAAAAAAGAGTGAATTTCACCCGCCCCTGAAGATTTCTAACAGTGACATAATTTGACAGACATCCCAGAATCCTTCTGAGACCTTGCATAAATACAGTTTCAACGTGGTTAGGAAAGTATGCATATAAATATGTAATATTTGGCTATTAGCAACGGTTTAGAATAGGTATCGGTACAGAAAAAAAAAAACAAAATTAAGAGAGGAATTAACCAGAAGGCTTAGTAGCATATATATATATATATATGGCATATATTAGTAGCATATATATGTAATGTATAGAAAGGTAATTTGGGTTTTACTAGTTTGGGTATTGTTCAAGCGGTACTTTCACTGTAAGTTTTGCTTTCCCGTCATACTTGCCACACGCGCTCTGGAGCTATGTTTTATTTATTTTGTTATTTGTCAGACATCAGGCCGTCGATTCTGAGTTCTTTAGATGTACACGTGTCCCCACGCCCTCGTAGCCCCGGATGCAGGTCATGTTGGTAAATGTGTGTGGTTCGATTAGAGATAAGCGAGAGGCGGAGTTATGTCTTCGAAAACCACGTGGTGTGGTAAGCGCAAATACTCCCGCACATCGAAAATCGAGAGACTTCTGCCACTGGAACTGCTTCATGAGTCCACGCTGATTCTTGTACCCGTCTCCCCTCCCCTCTTCTCATTCTAAATTGTAACTTAAATGTAATGCTCAATAAACTATATTACCTGCCTTAACTCTGAAACTTTATTTGAAATATCTGACGTCTCATATATATATATATAATAAGTAAAACACAAAACATACTGCAAATAAGACATACCTCGCATTAAAAATATAACAACTAAAAGCAATAATTAGAAACCACATTTTGAATATATACAGGATGTCCCAAAAAGGTGGTAACTGGCTTTAATGGTTTATCTATTAGACATAAGTGGTCAATGTGAAGTGAAAAAATGATCATGTCAATGTATATATATGCATAAATAAATAAAGTGTGTGTACAGGGTGTCCCAAAAAATAGGTAATGGGCTTTACTTCTTTATCTTTTTATTATATTATTTTTTTACTCCGTTCCCATAAGAACACGGCAAATGAAGCAGCATCCGGCTTGGCCAGTGCTTGGGAGGGTCATCTCCCTCTCGGCTCGTCCACTGTGGAACCGTGTACGCTAATGGGAGATGGTGCACGTAAAATCCGCCGTGGGTCCAATGTCCTCCAAGTTGTTAAACGATACCTCTGGGGGTGCCGATTTCAGGTGGTGGTTGGTCCCTCATCTGGAATCGGTTCATCAACTAGAAGTCCAACCCCCTCGGGAGCACTGGCACCCCTCTTTCCATGGATAGCGACGTCTATCATGGACACGACGACAACAACAACAACAGTATTAACGGGCTTTAATTAGAAAAATTTGTGCATTGTAAATTGAGAAAAATGTTCAAAATAATGTCGGAAATAAGACTCCGTTGAGAAAAAAAATCATCTCGTTCATTTACAAAAAGTTACACTTTTTAAATTCTTATTTAGCTGGCTGTGCCGGGCACAGCCAGCTGCCGTCAAAAAAAGGGTCTATGGATCTGTGGGACGCGATGAACGTTTCGATGGTCCGCCATCTTGCTGGTAGTTAAGTCGAGCGATGGCAACGGCTGCCCTTTTTTCAGCATTGGGAAAGGGTTGCGCCTCAAAGGGTTAAACAAAATGTACAAATAAAGTAAAATGTTTCCATAAAGGAATGTTTTTTTATCCCTATTGAAATGAGTTAGACAGTTTTTATTTCAAACTAGCTGAAGTACCCGTTCTTCGCACGGGAATGAATGGACTTTTTGATATTACGATTTGTCGTGATTACTATTCATTCTAATAAACAGATATAGCAAAATGGATATCGCGTTATATTGTGTCCAATAATCATGCATACCGAATTTCAAGGCAATCATCGTTTGTACGGTGCAGAAGGCCATGCGGCGTAGCGCAATCTAGTGGCAAGTTTTAGCAAAACGGATACGGCGAAAATATTCTTCGCATTCAGATATCGATGTATACGAATTTTCATGACGATCGGCTGGACAGTCCTGAAGTTCATGTGTTGACACGACATCAAGTGGCGAGTTATAGGAAAATGGATAGCGCCAAAATATTCTCATTGTTCAAATAGCTATGTATACTGATTTTCATAGCGACCGCGTTCAACTATCTATGTATACCAATTTTTATAACGATCATTTGCACAGTCAAGAAGTGATACACTGCAGGGCCATCTAGTAGTTAATTAAAGTAATGATTTGCTACAGCGCCATCAAGTGGCGAGTTATAGCAAAATGGATAACGCCAAAATATTCCCATTGTTCAAATAGCTATGTATACTGATTTTCATAGCGACCGTTTGAATGGTCAAGAATTTGGCCTGCTGCAGCGTCATCTAGTGGCGAGTTAAAATAATAATGCATTGCAGTGTCATCTAGTGGTGAGTAACATCAAAAGGAACGCAGTTAGAATATATTCTTCGTGCTCAAATGTGTAAGTATAAAAAATTTTATGCCGAACGGTCGAACGGTATAGAAGTTGATGCTTTGCAGCGCCATTTAGCGGCAAGTTACAGCAAAATGGATAGTGAAAAATATTCTCCGTGTTCTAATATTCGCGTGTACCAAATTTCATCGAAATCGGTTGGACGATATTCGCATAGCAAACGGCTAAACGGAATAGAATTCGACGTTGTGCTGCGGCACCAAGTGGCAAGTTAAGGAAAACGGATAGCATAAAAACCTTCTCCATCATAAAAGACTTAGGTGAACCAAATTTCATCGTGCAACGGTGCTCAACGGTGCTGGAGTTTTTCAACCTCATAAACACATACCAACATTCATGTTTATCTATAACCAGTGTTATTATATATCCCAGTCTCAAATAAAATTCAATTTCAAATCTAAGCCTCGCCAAAGTGCCAACATACGCCATTTTGCAAGAGTTTTTTGAGGGAATCATTCGAAGCATTGACTTAGCAGCAATCAATATGGGAAATGGTTCGACCGCCAAAGAGTAGCACGCATTTATTTGAAAATTGGAATCCCTTAATACAGCCGATTTTTTTTTTTAATTATCAACTATAATGTGTTTTATTCATCGTTACTCCGATGTACTAAATGAGAAGATTTCAATTTTCTGAAATTTGGCGGAATTCCCCCAACTTAAATCAATGTACTCAATTGGCGAGAATTCTGAAGTTAGATCGCTTGAAATCCCTTAATAACTGCATTATTTCTTCACGGATCATTAACATTTAACGCTGTATTCTAATAAAACCTTTGCACTTGTTTTCAAAAATCTATATCCTTAATCTCTCAATAAATTGCGCCAAGCCGAAAACTGTGCAAACCGCTAGAACTCACTTACTCAAAATCGATATTTCAGCCATTTTATTTGTTCGCCAAACTAAAAAAATTTACACATTAGCCTCGGAAATCTTCAATTCTTATTGTTTTGCGTGTAAAGCCTTACATTCCTGCTCTGATTTCCCATGCACACGATATTATAATTTTAAAAAAAATAACCTTTCGAATATAAACTAACAAAAAAAATCATTATTATTCTTTTATTTTTACTTTGGGAATTTAAAACATTTTATTCGGCAAAATCGCCACACATGGCAACCACGATCCTTATTTCACACTTTTTTCACGGCAGGGGTTACAATTACAGAAAGATTTTTGCGTGAAGAGCATAAAAAAATCACTGAAATTCCGGGAACGGGTGGACTTTCAAAGTTTTAAAGTGGACTATGATTTATTCTATATTATTTTACATATCTGTGCTAAATTTCAGGCCGATAGGTCCATTTTTGTGGATTTGTATACGAATCAAATCCACAAACAAACAAACAAACAGAATTTCATTTTTATTTATAAGATTCTCTTCCCATTTGTCCGTTCGTTCGTACTCTAAATTCGACGGGATTTTTATTTCTCTTCGAGAACCATTGAAAAGTGGTTTGATTCAGCCTATATTTTTCTTCATATTTCTGATATTTTAGGATAAAATGCTCCAATTTTTTTACATTCCCTCTTTAGTATATAAGGCACATTTTACTTATTTGGATTGTTTTGTAGGGAGAACAGGATAAAAATTTAGATTTAGAATTTACTCAGATTTAATGTCTTTTAAATTTTGATCGATTTCATAAATTTGTGTACCTTTTTTAACAAAAATTCGATACTTATTTAGTAAATCCATAATCAGTTATTTGAGGAATAAAAGCCACTGTGCATCTTTTCGAGACTCTGTATATATATATGTAATGTATAAAAAGGTAATTTGGGTTTTACTAGTTTGGGTATTGTTCAAGCGGGTACTTTCACTGTAAGTTTTGCTTTCCTGTCAAACTTGCAACGCGCGCTCTGGAGCTATGTTTTCTTTCTTTAGTTAGTTGCCAGATACAAGATCCTTGAATCTGTGTTCTTTTTAGTATACACGTGTACCCACGCCTTTGTAGCCCCGGATGCGGGTCATGTTGGTAAATGTGTGTGGTTCGATCAGAGATAAGAGAGAGGAGGAGTTGTGTCTTCGCAGACCACGTGGTGTGGTAAGCGTAAATACTCCCGCACATCGAAAATCGAGAACTTCTGCCACTGGAACTGCTTAATGAGTCCACGCTGATTCTTGTACCCGTCTCCCCTCCCCTCTTCTCATTCTAAATTGTAACTTAAATGTAATGTTCAATAAACCATATTACCCGCCTTAACTCTGAAACTTTACTTGAAATATCTCACGTCTCATATATATATATATATATATATATATATATATATATATATATATATATACAGAATTTCGACGAGACATATATATATATATATATGCTCGAGCCTCGACCGGCGGAGACGCCCCCCCCTGAACCCCCCAATTTTTTAGTTTCTTTATTGCCATATTAAAACGATTTTATCTCTCATCTTTCGTGTATTTCGCCTTGTAACCCTATGTTGAAACTTTTGTGATTATAACCTATTTATAGAAAAATACATGTGATGCCTATTCTACAGCTTACGAAATATTGTAACAATAGATTAAAGCTGTTGTGAACTATTGGTATTTAAATATATGTAAAATTATGTCGCATTTTTGGGACAATTTTCAATAACGGGGCGAGAGATAAAATGACATAGTCATTAAAATGGCTAAACATAGGAATCAATTACTCATTGCCACTTCAGATGCATGTAATCATCATATCATTACATAATCATCATCATTCATATGCATTTTAGATGCACATAAAAAACTTTGCCATAATTAGGCAAGATTCATGTACGTGTGTGTGTGTAATAATATTGTGATAATATATTCGTATAAGTGAAAAATCGGCTCTCCTCGGTCCCGAAGTCTGTGAAATATCGATGCAAACTGAAGATGAATAAAAAGTTATTCGCAACAATAACCCCTTAGTGACTTTTTCCCACCCTGAACATTTTACAACATATTCTATTAACCCTTTGAGGCACAACACTTTCCCAATGCTGAAAAAAGGGCAGCAGTTGCCATTGCTCGACTTAACTACCAACAAGATGGCGGACGATAAGTCGAGCGATGGCAACGGTTGCCCTTTTTTTCAGCATTGGGCAATCTATCCAGCTGTTCTCGCATTCTTCCGTTTTCCAGCAGATGTCAGTGCTGTTAGAAATAATCGTGACCATTTTTTTACGGGAAAGGACGTGCTAAAAAGTAAAGGATTCTCGTGGAGTTATTTCACCCGCAACTATTTTTATAGAGATCAAATCTATTGCTCGTGACCGGCAACAGTCAAAACGTCAGAGTTTGGTGGTCCCAGAGCGGGAACACTGCGCGTTAAACCTTCAATGCATAGCGATTCATATATGCATCGTATTTTTCAGTGCCGGATTAGAGTAGAAGCCAAATTTGTTATGTCAGTTTCATATATAAAATATAGTATTTTTTAATAATAAATGATTCATATGGATTCATTCATATGGAATGATTTATATGATTCATATTGTGAGTAATAAAAGTTTCACATAATTCTTTCAAACTGTTTGTCCTTGGAGAAATGAATTAGTTATTCATAAAAC
The DNA here is from genome assembly GCA_038373885.1 of Cheiracanthium punctorium. NCBI lineage: Eukaryota > Metazoa > Arthropoda > Arachnida > Araneae > Cheiracanthiidae > Cheiracanthium > Cheiracanthium punctorium. The sequence goes on from JAWZYV010015556.1 coordinate 18,637, forward strand.
TGATATAAGAAATTTAACTTATACTCGTGGCTATCGTGCGAACGAGAAAAAAATTCATGCATTTAAGGGTTAAAGGGTTAAACCCTAAAAAATGTCAGAGGTATGAATATATGCTGACTTAAACCATTTTTCTATGGCTCTCGAAGGAAAAAAAATAGAACGAAGGGAACATCAATTGATTGCATTTCAGGGATCGTACAGAAATTGAGAAAGAAATAACATATTTTTTTCAACTATGTCGTTTACATTCAAATTCATGTATAGCCCCCCGATCATCTTTGTTTAAAGATGTGCGAGTACAGCCAGCTGCGTCAAAAAAGGGTCTCTAGATCTGTGGCACGCGATGAACGTTTCTATCGTCCGCCATCTTGCTGGTAGTTAAGTCGAGCAATGGCAACGGCTGCCCTTTTTTCAGCATTCGGGCAATCTATCCAGCTGTTCTTGCATTCTTCCATTTTTCGGCAGATGTCAATGCTGTTAAAAATAATCGTGACCATTTTTTTAACGGGAAATGACGTGCTTAAATAATAAAGGATTCTCGTGGAGCTATGTCATCCGCAACTATTTTTTTAGAAATCAAATCTATTCTTCGTGACTGGCAACTGTCAAAACGTCAGAGTTTGGTGTTCCCAGAGCGGGTTCACTGCGCGTTAAAGGGTTAATTCAACTGCAAATCTAAACGTCGTCAGCATAAACAAAAGCCGCTTCTATTTCCAGTAACTGATAGCCCCGTATAAATAACAAAGAATAAAAAAAGGGCCAGATATTTACCATGGCAACAGCGAATAAAACAATGCAAAAAAAGACCTGATGGAACAGGACTGTTTCTGGACAGAATAATTGGAGAAGTCATCGGAAGAGAAACAAAAGATAACGTGTCTCTTATTAAGGACGATCTTTTAGCAATTACTTGTCTGTATAGGTGACGCGAGATAAGCTTCCACCATGCTGAATGCTTTTGCTTATCTATTTCGTTTTGCCATTCGAATAGTCTATTTATTTATAGGTATATAAATACCATGGCAACGTGTAAATCCTGTTTTGCGAATTGCTTTTCTAAGAATAACAATTAATATTTTTATTTTTTTTTAATTAAGTCACTTCCTACTTAGGTCAAGAAAGAAAAATTTTATTTAAGCTACTTTTGATTAAATTTAATTAATTAATGATTTAATAATTAATGCAGGGCCGTTTGTGAAGCAAGGTTTGATACCGTTAATCCAGTTTGTTTGTTTATTGCTTTCATTCATTTTCAACCCCACGTAACAGGATCTAAAACTAATTAATTAAATATAATGAATTAATTAATATTTGAAAAAAATGTCTTAAAGTCAAGTGTCATCCACTACAAGTTGAAAAAAAAAATGCATTTGAACTTGAGTGGATGAATAAAAAGTATTTTATTAACGATTGGAAATTTGAACAAGATATATAAATATAGGGAGGCTGTGCGCGGGCACAGCCAGCTGTCGTCAAAAAAGGGGTCTCTAGATCGGTGGCACGCGATGAACGTTTCGATTGTCCGCCATCTTGATGGTAGTTAAGTCGAGCGATGGTTGGGAAAGGGTTGCGCTTGAAAGGGTTAATCGATTTTCGTCGTAAGCGAGAACGACAGCATCTCTTTTACACTAGGTTACTAAATATTTCGTCATTGCCCTAATCGGAACTCGCAAGCTGTGACACCACGCGGAACAAGCTTATTGATTTCACTTCCACAGATGGATGAAAGTGCACAAACTCATCCACTCCACTCGACAGGACTTGTCTTTGGGAAATTAATCAAATCGAATTTACAGATGCTCGAAAAGCTTATTAGATTCATGCAAGCTGAAAATTGTCCCAATTTCGCCACGCGCCGAATCGTTCATAGCACCGATGTAATTTGCATAATTGACCGGTGCAAGAAGCTTTATTTGAAATCTTGTTTACAGGGAAACGCTTGAAGATGTCCGCTTAAATAATGGTTATTCAACAACGCAGGTGTCAAGGCAAGTTATCATTAACGATTTTAATGCGAAACGTGTAGTGTAAGCACCTGCACAGAATTCCGAGACGGGCAGTTTCCAATACGGGGAGTTTTCCAGCAACTTGCTATTGGAGGATGTTCTGATTATTTGAGAAGATTTGGTAATCGTAAATTTGCATATGTTGATGTTTGGATTATGCCTGATTGTATATTCGTATATTGATTATTAATGTTATTACGGATTATTGAAGTTTTATTTCTTGATTTATAAGTCCGTTTCTCACAAAAACGTTCTGTGTATTAAATACAGCCATAAATTAAATATATTTTATATAAAAGATATCGCAAAATACACTGAGAATCTATTTCACTGGTCCTAGTCACGTTATAACGTAGAATCATAAACTACTTCTATTTTTATAACATATTTACTCACATGTACACCCCTTCTGGGATCAAAATTTCAACCGTAAGCAGGTTACGAAAAGAAATATTCACCGTTTACCAGGAAGACATTTTTTTATTTAGTTACTAGCTGAAGTACCCGTTCTTCGCCCGGGAATGAATGGACATTTTGATATTACGATTTGTGGTGATTACTATTCATTGTAATAAACAGATATAGCAAAATGGATATCGCGCTATATTGTGTCCAATAATCATGCATACCGAATTGCAAGGCAATCGTTTGTACGGTGCAGAAGGCCATGCGGCGTAGCGCAATCTAGTGGCGAGTTTTAGCAAAACGGATACGGCGAAAATATTCTTCGCATTCAGATATCGATGTATACGAATTTTCATGACTATCGGCTGGACAGTCCTGAAGTTCATGTGTTGACGCGACATCTAGTGGCAAGTTATAGGAAAATGGATAGCGCCAAACTCTTCCCCGTGTTCAAATATCTATGTATACCTATTTTCATAGCGATCATTTGCACAGTCAAGAAGTGATACACTGCAGGGCCATCTAGTGGTTAATTAAAGTAATGATTTGCTACAGCGCCGTCAAGTGGCGAGTTATAGCAAAATGGATAACGCCAAAATATTCTCATTGTTCGCAAATAGCTATGTATACTGATTTTCATAGTGGCCGTTTAAATGGTCAAGAATTCGGCCTGCTGCAGCGTCATCTAGTGGCGAGTTAAAATAATAATGCATTGCAGTGTCATCTAGTGGTGAGTAACATCAAAAGGAACGCAGTTAGAATATATTCTTCGTGCTCAAATGTGTAAGTATAAAAAAATTTTATGCCGATCGGTCGAACGGTATAGAAGTTGATGCGTTGCAGCGCCATTTAGCGGCAAGTTACAGCAAAATGGATAGTGAAAAATATTCTCCGTGTTCTAATATTCGCGTGTACCAAATTTCATCGAAATCGGTTGGACGATATTCGCATAGCAAACGGCTAAACGGAATAGAATTCGACGTTGTGCTGCGGCACCAATTGGCAAGTTAGAGGAAAACGGATAGCATAAAAACCTTCTCCATGATAAAAGACTTAGGTGAACCAAATTTCATGGTGCATCGGTGCTAACGGTGCTGGAGTTTTTCAACCTCATACACACATACCAACATTCATTTTTATCTATAACCAGTGTCATTATATATACCAGTCTCAAATAAAATCCAGTTTCAAATCTAAGCCTCGCCAAAGTGCCAACATACGCCATTTTGCAAGAGTTTTTTCAGGGAATCATTCGAAGCATTGACTTAGCAGCAATCAATATGGGAAATGGTTCGACCGCCAAAAAGTAAAGCACGCATTTATTTGAAAAGTGGAATCCCTTAATACAGCCGAATTTTTTAAAATTATCAACTATAACGTGTTTTATTCATCGTTACTCCGATGTACTAAATGAGAAGATTTCAATTTTCTGAAATTTGGCGGAATTCCCCCAACTTAAATCAATGTACTCAATTGGCGAGAATTCTGAAGATAGATCGCTTGAAATCCCTTAATAACTGCATTATTTCTTCACGGATCATTAAAATTTAACGCTGTATTCTAATAAAACCTTTGCACTTGTTTTCAAAAATCTATTTCCTTAAGCTCTCAATAAATTGCGCCAAGCCGAAAACTGTGCAAACCGCTAGAACTCACTTTCAAAATCGGCATTTGAGCCATTTTATTTTTTCGCCAAACTAAAAAATTTTACATATTAGCCTCGGAAATCTTCAATTCTTATTGTTTTGCGTGTAAAGCATTACATTCCTGCTCTGATTTCCCATGCACACGATATTATAATTAAAAAAATAATAACCTTACGAATATAAACTAACAAAAAAAAAATCATTATTATTCTTTTATTTTTACTTTGAGAATTTAAAACATTTTATTCGGCAAAATCGCCACACATGGCAACCACGATGCTTATTTCAGACTTTTTTGACTACAGGGGTTACAATTACGGAAAGCTTTTTGCGTGGAGAACATAAAAAATCTCTTAAACTCCGGGAACGGGTGGACTTTCAAAGTTTTAAAGTGTGGACTATGATTTATTCTATATTATTTTACATATCTGTGCAAAATTTCAAGCTGATAGGTCCATTTTTGTGGATTTGTATACGAATCAAATCCACAAACAAACAAACAGAATTTCATTTTTATTTATAAGGATTTAGTTTTATTATTTTTTTTTATTTACCAGAACTCTGTGTAAATTTCTTTATTACTGAGACATAAACAAGAGAAATTCCTGTATATTTCATTTAAAATCATCTATAATTTTCTGTTATTTTACATACTGCTAGTTGATAATGGAAAAATAAAACTGCTGATGTACTTTTAAACAGTCAAATAATTGCGAAAACAAAGAAACAAAATTGCCCTTTTTTTCTCCTTGTCTGAATCAATTAACTTTATATTATCTAATGACATGTGACATATCTATTATACAGAGTGTCTAAAAGTACTGACTTAAGCTTTGAGAAGTTAGTTAAAAAGGGTACAGAATTTTATGTTATCGATTAAAATTTTCAGAATCGAATCTAAATAAATACTTAACTTTTTGTACGGGCTCTATGCAAAAAAAAAAAAAATAATAATTAGTAAAATGTGTTCTATACGTCAATTAGATGGTTTACTGTATTTCATTCCTTCATCATAAAAAGACAGAGATATATTTAAATAAGGTTGATAAGAGGCTATACAATGCCAATAATAGCAAAAGTATTATGTTTAAGCGTATCAATTGTTTTCTTTCAGAATTTGTGTACAAGCCCTGAAATGTGATTATTTGACGTGATTTATCCCTTCGAGAGTCATTTAAAAATGGTTAGCATATATTTATTTTTCTCTCTTACATTTTTTAGGATAAATTGCTGAAAATTTCTGCATCACCTCATTAGTAAATCAGGCACATTTTACTGGGTGGGATTTTTTGTGCGGGGCTCGTATAAAAATTTAAATTTTGTATTTATTTAATGTCAAAATTTTAATCGATACCATAAAATTCGGTACTTCTTAAGACATAATTTATGTGTCAGTGTTCAATATTTAGAAAATAAAAGCCTAGGTTAGTGTTTTTGGGACACCCTGTATATAGAAGCTAATGTTCAACTGTATGTATCTTTCATAGACTAAAAAAATGCTAAACCGATTAAATCGCGATTTTGGACAAAATGATCCCAATTTACAAATTTCAAGCCAATATAAAACAATTTCCCACATCGTGTGACGTTACTTAAATTTTGAACGCGCAGTGTTCCCGCTCTGGGAACACCAAACTCTGACGTTTTGACTGTTGCCAGTGACGAAGAATAGATTTTATTTCTATAAAAAATAGTTGCGGGTGACATAGCTCCAAGAGAATCCTTTACTTTTTAGCACGTCATTTCCCGTAAAAAAATGGTCACGATTCTTTTTAACAGCACTGACATCTGCTGACAAAATGGAAGAATGCGAGAACAGCTGGATAGATTGCCCAATGCTGAAAAAAGGGCAGCCGTTGCTATCGCTCGACTTAACTGATGGCCGACGATCGAAACGTTCATCGCGTGCCACAGATCTAGAGACCTTTTCTTTGACGACAGCTGGCGTCAAAAAAGGGTCTCTAGATCTGTGGCACGCGATGAACGTTTCGATCGTCCGCCCCGCCATCTTGCTGGTAGTTAAGTCGAGCGATGGCAACGGCTGCCCTTTTTTCAGCATTGGGAAAGGGTTGCTCCTCAAAGGGTTAAATTTTGAATGCTAGTGGATCTGAATGTATTAAAAAAGAATTATTATTTGCACCTGTTAAAAAATAATACTAATTTTATTCGCACTTTTTTCAGATGATGCATGCTATATAGCACTTATCAACAACATTTATAAATTTCGTACTAATTTAGTAATCGATGCATATTTACTACAGTTAGCGTACGAGGGGGATAGACAGACAGAAAAACCCAAATCATAAGCGCTTTTCAACTTTCTTTTTAAGAAAAAGTTAAAAATGGGCAAAGAAAGCAAAATATGTCACTTTGAGACTAGAAGGGAGATTAAAAAAAAAAGATTTCTCAAGCATAGATTATTTTATTTTATAAAAAAAATACCCTAAAACAAACACGGTGCAAAAACTTTCCGCAAATTATAAGAAGATGTCAGGAGGGTTGATTTATTCACGACGCAAAATATGCTGATTAAACAAGAAATTTGAATCTTGAAAAGCTTCCAGTGTTGGGAGGGGGGGGGGGGAGAAGCACGTCTGCGTTCTTATAAATATTCTGGTTAAAAAAAAAAAGGGGGGGGGTGCATTCATTTCTTTATTCCTTCATCGTTTTCTGTAAAATAAGCATTTGAAAAGTCTGTCAACAGTTATATCTTTGAGCCATTCGCGAAATAACAAGAGTTACTACTTCGTTTCACCCTTGGAAGAGTGATAGAAATACAGTCAAAAGAAGATACAGTCAAAATGCATTTATTTTTTATTGCCGCCAAACCTGTATTCTCGAAAAACTCTGCATCTCGAAATTTCTAAAATTGCCTACATTTACAATCGAAATTCAATGTATTTTTTCATGTTTATCTCGAAAAAATTTCTTTTCAAACCTCTATATCTCAAATTTTATTTCGTGTAAATTACAAAAATCACTGCTTCTTTAAGCAGCGATTTTTAAAAGCGAAAGAGCAACTTTCTTTAACAATAGTTGCATACCGTACCGATGCGTTTAACCCTTTGAGGCACAACCCTTTCCCAATGCTGACGACAGCTGGACGACAATGACGACTTTCCCAATGACGACAGAGCACAGCCAGCTGCGTCAAAAAAAGGGTCTCTAGATCTGTGGCACGCGATGAACGTTTCGATCGTCCGCCATCTTGCTGGTCGTTAAGTCGAGCGATGGCAACGGCTGCCCTTTTTTCAGCATTGGGCAATCTATCCGGATGTTCTTGCATTCTTCCACTTTTCAGTAGATGTCAGAGCTGTTCAAAATAATCGTGACAATTTTTTTTTTTTTTTTTTTTTTTTTTTTTACGGGAAATGACGTGCAAAACAGTAAAGGGTTCTCGTGGAGCTATGTCAACCGCAACTATTTTTATAGAAATGAAATCTATTCTTCTTGACTGGCGAATGTCAAAACGTCAGAGTTTGTGCGCCTTAAAAGGTTAAAGAGACAGAAAAAAAAAAAAAAAAAAAAAAAAAAAAGAGAAATCCGTATAACTCTGAACTTTCGTAAGTCTCGGGTAAATTTTGCTATAACGGATTCACAGCTCTTGGTAACCTTAGAAAGCTAGCAGAAACAAAGCAAGTTGGACATAAGCAGTCATTGAAAGACTATTGTTAAACGTATATTTATATCAGGTTGTAACGAAAGTTTTCCGCCAACAAAAAGTTAATGCGGGTAGTAATCACCACCCACATCTATGATTTTCTGCCAACTTTTTGGTAGTTTTTCAAAGCCTTCGGCCCAGAAACATGGGGGCGCGAGACCAAAATCATAACTTTCAAATGCCAAAAATCGTTTGACAAAATATGAGGAAACAGGCCATCGCGAACTGTTTGCCGAGATCATATCAGCGGTGGCGGGAAACTTTCGTTACGACCTAATATTTTTAAAAGTGCTATGTATGTATGTAAAATGAATCTGCAATCATACCGCGGTATTTTTCTACAGCAAAGGCAAATAAAATCTTCTTAACTGAGAGCATTTAAAACCTCTCTATCTCGAAATCTCTTTTCCCGTGAGATTCGAGCTGGACAAGTTCGACCGTGTTGCTTCCTAGTACGAAAAAAAAAAAGCATGGTACGAGAGCCATCCCAAAAGTAAGGTCTGCGTTTTTAGGTATTCAAAGAACCGTTCATTCTATATAACAGTTACATCATTTTAAAGGCTGAAGAATGCTTTATTTTTCTACGTATTCTTCATTTCGGACGATGCATTCTTGTAGACCTGGAGACGCTTCGGCAGTTTTTTACGATGCCCATTTCATACGATCTCGCCGCGCCGTGTCCTTCAGGAAGCGTTGAACCTCATCTCTCATCACTTCGTCGTCGGAGTTGAACCGCCGTCCACGTAAGGCCCGTTTGCATGTGAAAATGGAAAATCCCGGGTTAAAGCGGAGTACAGGGAAAAACTCGCAATGCATCATGGGAAAGCGGGGCTGACTCTACATTAACCCTCCTTTCGACCAGGAATTTTTCTACCCCGCATTTTTTCCCCTAAGTAGGGGAAGCGGGGTAGAAAGCAGTGTAAGTCCCGGGATTTACTCCGCATTTTTGCACATGTAAACGGGCCCACAAACGTCCATTCAACTGGGCTCTACTACAGTAGACACGACACCGGTTATAACGTACTCTCACGGGACCTAAAAAAGTAGTACGTTATAGCCGAAGTACGTTATAAGCAGTATCGCCGGTAAGATTCAATATTACATAAAAAAAGAAAGTGGGCTCATCATTTCATTGTAATATGTGTTTTGAACAGGTCTGATTTTTTAAAATTTAAATTAAACAAAGAAAATTCTTTATTACTTACAATTATTGTCTTTTATTGAGATAAATAATCTGTCATTTTTGCTGTTTTAAATGAACAGATGCTACTTTAAAAATACCGATTTGGATATCCATAATAGACTTCTGTAGAGTCTCTGCATCATCCCTGCGGCATTCAAAAAATCGTGATCCTGTTTCTGCAGCCTTGAATGCGCCGGATAGGCTTGGTATAGGCTCCTCTGTTTCTTCTTCACTATCATCAGAATCATTAGGGCTTTTCGGGAGTCATTTACATGGATGAATAACAAATAAAAAACAGGGTCTTGTTCTTAGCCCTACTTAGCAGGGGGAAAAGATAAAAGATCGCTCCCTTCATTCATACACAATTCATCTCGCTAGAGAATCGGAAAACTGACGACGAGTGTTTTTGAAGGTGCTGAAATTTCCGAGAACAAGGAAATAAAATGCTTAAGAAAAGCAAAATTTTATTTTTGGCTTTGGTATAAAAAGTACGTTATAGCCGAAGTACATACTTTTGTTAAGTACGTTTTAACCGAAGTTAAATAACATTATAAATATAGGACTTCAATCGGGACCTAGCTTTTAGGTACGTTATAACCGATAGTACGTTATGTCCCAGGTCCGTTATAACCGGTGTGCTCTGTATTAGTAAACAATTATATCGATTACACTCTTTTACATTATTTAGAATTGCAGTCTTTTCAATCCCCGAAAGCGTGATGTCGTACAAATGCCAAGGACAATTTTAAAAGGCAATAAGATGTACACGGCATTTTGGAGAAGCAGTTCCCAAGCAGTGGGACTCATCCCCCTTGAGGACCGCGAGAAAAACAACAAAGAGGAATGCACGTTTTAAAACAATCATTACGTACTTAAAACAATAAGTACGTACTTTTTTTGAGTATGTTTTAACCGAAGTTCAATAACATTATAAATATAGGACTTCAATCGGGACATAGCTTTTAGGTACGTTATAACCGATAGTACGTTATATCCCAGGTCCGTTATAACCGGTGCGCACTGTACCACGCTGTCGTAGAATATCCGTGACGGATATTTCTCGCTCACGGATAGTCAGATACTTCGAATAAATAGCCGCGACTCTCCTTTTGGCGCTACCACGATGTGTGTCGAATAAAACAAGCGAGTATTTTTGTGCTTGCTAGAGGTCTATCCGACACTCAGAGCGATCAACCCATCAAAACACTAGGCTTTACCTCCTTTTTCTTAAACGAAGGCATTGTCTTCAGAATTTCCGGAGACATCCATCACGAGTGGAAGCCCGTTTTTGACAGACCCAACGTGCTAGGGAGAGGGGTCTTTTTGTGGAAGTACTTACACTCCACGATCCACACAATAAAAACCCACCCATCTCGTACTCCCCGACACCGGAATGCGAGTTTTCGCCTTCATCCAACGTGTCGGGAAAAAACAGCATTATTTCCGATAGTCAATACGACAGTGAAACAATCACGATAGGATCGTAGTAGGGCATATCCGATATTTCTCGAATGGTGACGTCATGAGAAGAGAAGGCTCGATATATTCGCTAGCGAAAGCTTTCCGATACTATGGTGGTAGAGCCCCGGTTGGTAGTCTCGCTCGGTGCCAAGTCAGTGGGCGGGTGACGACATTCCAACCAAAGTTTTGCAGGACATCGACACCGCTTGCGAACGTTTTCGACATCCCACGAATGTCCATACACTTCCGTGACGGAGGCGATGAATTTCAAAAGGTTTAACGCCTTTTGCGTTCAAACTGCGCGAACTTCGCTCTTGGCCGTAGCGTTCAAAACGGGAGCTCCATTTTGAATGTCACCTAACCTAAGCCAAGACTGAGTATCCCAGTGTAGCACCAGCTGAGTATATTAGGGAGTGGAACCAACAGTGTGGCCAAAAACCGCATTAACCCTTTCCCAATGCTGAAAAAAGGGCAGCCGTTGCCATCGCTCGACTTAACTACCAGCAATAGGGCGGACGATCGAAACGTTCATCGCGTGCCACAGATCTAGAGACCTCTTTTTTTGACAACAGCTGGCTGGCCCTTTTTTCAGCATTGGGCAATCTATCCAACTGTTCTCTCGTCCTTCCATTTTTCAGCAGATGTCAGTGCTGTCAAAAATAATCTTGACAATTTTTCTACGGGAAATGGCGTGCTAAAAAGTAAAGGATTCTCGTGGAGCTATGTCACCCGCAACTATTTTCATAGAAATCCAATCTATTCTTCGTGACTGGCAACAGCCAAATCTGACGTTTTGGCTGTTGATGCGCGGAGTGATCCGGGGGATCACTCCGCGCAGTGATCCCCCGGAGCGGGATCACTGCGCGGATTAACAGTTTCTATAAAGGATTAACAGTTTCTATACGTCCTCAAAAAAATAGGAGACCTTTTATTGGGATTGCTCTCGTCATCACGAAAAATTTCAGTATTCAAATATTAACGGGGAAATCCATTTCCATCATCTCTAAATTTATTCAGACGAGTTTCTGCGTGACGTCTCTCAGATTGAAGTGTACATGTACGATCCATTTTGGCCCACCTTGAATCGATTTTCACTAGTTTATTTCATGGCGTATGTACGTAACACGCGCAACTCAAAAAACAATTATAGTAGAAAACAATATAGTGCTGAGTTTGGGCCCGTTGCGCGGCTCTCGATCTAACGGTCTGGAGTTTGGACGGTTTTCTCCAGATGTAGCGTGAATACGCGTTAGAACCCCTTAGAAAGTCCTCCGACCAAGGCACCCCCCACTGAGGCAGATAGCCCATGCGTAGCTTTGATATAACAACACGAACAAACGAAAACGATTACCTGTAAGATGCTGAAACTTCAAATTTAGGACTGTTGCAACAGCTAGTCGTGCACCTCTTATGTTCGTTCATGTTTTTTCACCTTCGATAGCGGATAAAATATGATACTTCGTATGTTTTTTAAACAAACAAAAATCATTTTAAAATTTCTTTCTTATTCGTTGAGTTTGTTTATTTAATTTTTTAACAAGTACAAATGTAAAACTTTGACTAACTAAAATATATCGAGTCAGGAAATATTTTTTTAATTGAAAAACTTGTGGGGTTTTAAATAAAATCTAAAATTGTACTTTTCTAAACAGTTGGTATTGAATAAAATGTATCGAGGCTGAATTTTCTTCCTTTTTCGCAATTATCCATTGAAGGTTATACGTCACATTTAACAATGTATAAAGCTGAAAAATATTTCGCACCTCAAATCTTTTCAACGCATGCTTTACTGTCAAAAGCTATTTTTGATTTTAAAGGGTAGTTAAATTTAATTTCAAATCTCCAGGAAAGGAAAAATATCTGAAATGGAGAGAAACCTTGAAACTCCCAAGGGTAATAATATTGAAGCGTAAACATGCGAAATAAGATTCCTTTAGGCAAAGGGAATCCCTAGATTAACATCGAACTCTGACTTTTAAAGTAACATTCCTTCATAAAAGAAAACTTTTAAGTGGAGCGTAAAAATTGATAAAATGCATTCGATTTCGTGGAAATCTGTTTGATATTGCCTTTTGGTTACTTGCTATAGTTTGAATTCTCCAACAAGATTTAGTATATCAGTGGGATTTTTTTCTTTTTTTCGCTAAAAACGTTAATTTTAAGGCAACATGGTATATATATTTTAAGTAGATTTTATTACGGGAATTTTTATTAAAAAATTGTTTTTTTGTATTGCATTTTGACAGGGTATCACTGATTTAAATCAATTGAATATATAGTGTAATGGTCATAAACATTACACTAGAAATGGTTCTTTACAATTAATTTACTTTTATCAATAGGAGTTTTTTCTATATGCCATCCTATTTTCAACGCTTTTATCAATATGGGTGTTTTTTCTATGTACCATCGTATTTTCAAGAGATTTATCAATATGAGTGTTTTCTCTTTGTGTCATTATTAAAAACCATTCATCTAACTCAATTTTTTTGTTTAGTTATTATCGACCAAACTTGCTATGGACATGACATAAACACTCGCAATACTGTGAAATCACCTAACTGCCTTTCCTTCATGTCTTTTCTTGAAATATGTGTGCTATCATACTTTCAAGAACTTAATTTACATTTAAAAAAATTATAAATGCATATTTGGAATTGTGTCATTGCATCTATCAAATAGTCTTTAATACGTTGTTATATATATTACTTAAAATAATGGACTACTTGATTTTCCCTTGCCACGTACATTTGAATTTCAGAAACCCACAAGCGGAAAGAGTGTGTGCATAACATAATTATTGTTATTGCGTATGAATAACATATCTGTAAAGTTTTTATTTCTGAAAGCTTCTCTTTTGAATTTGTAAAGTCAGTATATAAAGTGGACGCTCTTTAATTCGAACACATATGTTCTCAGGAAAAAGTTCGAACTATCCAATGTCAAGAGAAAATATAACTCTTAAAATATTTCGCCGAAGAAAAAAAATCTCCCAAAAAGTATAACTCAAGAAAATAGACTATGTTATCTAAAATTAAACTTACTGAAAAGGAATCTCCTTCCTTAGACTCTTTTGGCTGATATTTCTCTTGTGGCTTTGCCTTAACAGCAAAAAAAAAAGTGAAAAAAAACTAATAAAAAATCTAAAATTCTTCCAGATTTTATTTACGCACTCGGCTGGAATAATTTCAGACTTTTTTTAAAAAATCTATTCAATCAATTCTACCATCTAGAGGAAAATGATAACTGTAAGTGCTCATATAGACTCCTGTTCGCATCATTTTGTTTCTGAAAATTGCATCCGTTGTTGTTTGGCCCCTAGAGGTGAAATGTTTTGGATAAGTGCGTATTGGAAAATCTAAAGTACCCATTTCAGTTATGAAATCGGATCCTTGATCGGAATTGAATTCTATGTTAAAATCTCCTATTAAAACAGTCTTACAATCGTCCTCCTTCAGCAACGTTTCGAATAGAGCGTCTAATTTTATCTTCATTAGAAATTCGAGGACTAGCGTATGTATCTGCAAATCTTACTTTATCTTGAATATACGCAATGACCATTGGAACACCATTGATCTGACTCGTGTAGGCACGGGTAAAGTGTTTTATATTCTTTTTTATAAAGTGATTTTTATAAAGTTTTCCTCTATAAAAATCATAACTCCAGATGATTTTCTGTTTTGGAAACCAGTGTCTATCCGTTTAGTTCAAACCAAAGTGAATCCTGGTATTTGAAAATCATCTGAGGGGATAGTCCATGTTTCCGTTAGCAACATGATCCGTTGGCAACAGGATCCGTTAGCAACTCCAGATGGCTTTCTGTTTTGGAAACGACTGTCTACCAAAGTATTGCGTTAGCAATATCAAATCACTCTGCAGAAAACAGGAATCAAACGGAAAAGTGACCACGGCCAACGCCCCCTAGAGAGGAAAGCCGCGGCGCTTACTTGTGACGTCACACCGAGTAGGTAAAGCAAACCCGCCCGCGGGCGGGAGAGAGGAGAAACCCAATCGAAACGCTTTGCTTTACCTACTCGATGTGACGTCACAAGTAAGCGCCGCGGCTTTCCTCTCTAGGGGGCGTTGCCACGGCGCGCCACGTAGACAAAATCCCGTGCTTGAAAGAAATAGCACCCGAGTGCTAAAAATGAATAAAGAATTAGGTTAATCATAAGATGAAACAGAAGATACACCATAAAAAGTAAATGTTAATTAAAAACTGAATGAATTGGTACATCTTGGGTGTTTGGTTTTGTTCATTATGCCTACATTTTTCAGCCAACTTCTGGGTTTGAAGTGAGCATTTCAATTCATTTTCTCCCTAAAATCCGTAGTAAAGACTGTTTTTTTTCTAAATTTCTAAGAAAATTAATAGTAAATAAACAAGATTTTCCCCCTACCCCGATCCATTCATTGGGGCTAATCCATGGAAACTACAAAGACCAAGGCAGTGGCGGATTAAGATTGACAGATTGACATATTAGAAGATTGACATTTACGTTCATTTTATTGAAGTAAAATAGGATATTTTACATTAAGGTCTTTTGTCTCGGGAGGGGTGGGCGGTCGCTTCCTTCACCCCCTCCCCGAGACGATTGCGACGATGCGAGACGATTCTTTGTGAGATGAGACGGATATTTATAGTTTTTTTGCAAGACGAAGCGAACATTTTTAGCATTACGATATATTGATTTTGACGAGACGAGACAAAGCTTTTAGGCTGTTTTGCGAGACGACTATTGTTCGTCTCGCGTCCATCCCTATAATGTTTCTTCGCAAAAAAGAATGTATGGGACCCTATCGGAATCTACCTGAATAGATTTCAGTTTAAAGTATCCAAATCGGTTAACCCTTTAACGCGCAGTGTATCCACTCCGGGAACGCCAAACTCTGACGTTTTGACTGTTGCCAGTCACGAAGAATAAATTTGATTTCTATAAAAATAGTAGCGGGTGACATCGCTCCACGAGAATCCTTTAATTTAGCACTTACATTTCCCGTCAAAAAATTGCCACGATTATTTTTAACAGCACTGACATCTGCTGAAAGATGGAAGAACGCGAGAACAGCTGGATAGATGGCCCAATGCTGAAAAAAGGGCAGGCGTTGCCATCGCTCGACTTAACTACCAGCAAGATGGCGGACGATCGAAACGTTCATCGCCTGCCACAGATCTAGAGACCCTTTTTTTTGACGCAGCAGGCTCTGCCGGGCACAGCCAGCTGCGTCAAAAAAGGGTCTCTAGATCTGTGGCAGGCGATGAACGTTTCGATCGTCCGCCATCTTGCTGGTAGTTAAGTCGAGCGATGGCAACGCCTGCCCTTTTTTCAGCATTGGGAAAGGGTTGCGCCTCAAAGGGTTAAAGAAAGAAAAAACGTAAGTGACAAAAATAGAGCCCACTATTTTTTTAAAGACTGTGAAAAATAAAATAAAATATAAAATAACCCACCCGTCTCGCATAAAATGCTTCGTTACACTTATCGCTTCTTGGGGCTTTTCTGAATACGCTATACTGCTCAGCCTTTGCGCAGCTTTTATTTTATTTTCTCTCACCCGTATTTTAAAAGCATCATGAAAGGTTTCTTCTGCACTGGAAAAAAAGGAGGGAAAATAAAATTTTGAACATCAAAATAACAGATGCTTGCATGTAATATTTCATACTCTGTCCTACCTGGAGTCATCTCGATATTTACACTCTTCTCTCTTTTAAAAATATCTACTGAAAACGAAACGCTATCATGTGTTTATTTCGCTGTTCGTTTGATTTATGGCTTCTGAAAGCAGTTTTGAAACAGCTTTAAAAGGATTTGTCCGTTCTGTAACAGCTCTCCAGCTTTAAGGCAGCAATATGAAAAGGATTGAGAAATACTTCAGACGGCCTTTTTTCTCGGTAGCAATTTCGTCCTGTAAGAACATACCAGGTCGAATGTGTGACTTTAAAAATACCACGTCGAGTTGACACTGTCAGATATAAAACATCTCGGAAACAGCAAGAGCGTCGAAAGGATTTCTTATGGCGTACATAAAGTTTTGAAATCTGTTAAGTTAAACCTGGGTTTGTGATGAAACTTTTAAAAATCAATTGAACATTTAGTATAGGACATAAAAGTTATACTGCTACTTAGTGATACTTATTGTTATTTAATTAGCATATATTCCCGAAGTTTATCATAGCCTGTTCTTTTAAGTTCTCTTATTATAGCCTACTTAATGTTATTTATTATTACTTAATTACCATGTAGTATTCTCGAGGTTTATGATAGCCTGCTCTCTTATGACATTCCCACTTAATGTTACTTACAGTTACTTAATTACCATATATTCTCGAGGTTTTTGATAGGCTGTTCTTTTTACTTTCCGAACATGTGCCATGTAAGGAAAGTATTGTAATCATGAAAAAATTGGACTTCGAGATTTTGGTGTATTGACACGTTTTGAGGTCTTCTGAATTCATTTATGCTATTTTTACGAGATGTGTGTGTGTGTGTGAGAGAGAGAGAGAGAGAGAGAGATGGAGGGAGAGAGAGAGAGCACGATAGCTCCTAAACGTTGCATTCGATTGAGCTCAAATTGAGTATATAGGTTATAAACCACCGTCGCGAGACCGGTATTGATTTGGGTGTCTATAGGACCTATAGATTTTCTACAGGGCTACGACAAAGATTTCTTTTACGTTATGGCCTGTGGAGAGAAATTATTGAAAGTGCGCTAGCGTTTAAAGGCGCATTCGATTGAGCTTCAGTTTGGTATATATGTTAGAATTATTCATCGATTAAAATTGATTTAAATGCTTGGCAATGATCTTAATCGTAAGTGTTCGGAAAGTCGAGTGGAATCACTCCAGATTTTTTTCTCTTGTAATAACCTACTTAAAGTTACTTATTGTTACTTAAGTACCATATAATCTCAAGGTTTATGATAACCTGTTCTCTTATGATAGCTCAATTAATATTTCTTACTCTTACTTAATTACCATACATTCCCGAGGTTTATAATAGCCTGTTCTCTTACGACACCCCGTTTAATGTTACTTCTTGTTACTTAATTAGCATATGATCCCGAGGTTTATGATACCGGGTAAGCTCTTGTACCATGGATACCGATGGGAGATTTCAAAATGAACTTTGTGACAGAATATCGCTCTATCACCGACTAAACTTTGGTGATTTAAACTGTTCTCTTCCTTAGTTAAGTTATAATTACAAAGTAAAATTTATTTAAGCTGTTGAACATTTAGGAGAGTTGCTAAGATTTTTTTCTCATTGGATGTCGAAAGAAATCTCTCATTTGAATCACTAAAAATAGATCCGTTTTATGTACTCTGCATATAGTATTTGATAATGATTGAATAGTTTCATCAATATTGAAGCAAAAAAAAATCACATCAAGCAGATTGTTTAAAAAAATATTTCCCAACACGTTCCTTCCAATTTTTACGAAGTTTTTTTTTTTTTTTTTTTCCCTAATGGCAGAGAACTTTACATAAAATATCAAAAAGAAAAAACAAGGAACAAGAAAGCAAAACAAGAATGTAGTAAATAAAAAACTTTGTAAAAAACACACATAAGATGTTACAGGTAAACAAGAATGTCATTGTCTCATTCGGCTTCTAACTTCCCAATATCGTTCGACCATGTATGCCTTTACAAAGGCCTTTTTAACATAGCATATAGCCACATATGCTATGTACATTGCCATATACTGCGTAGAAAGTTTCTCCTTTACGCTCAGGCTAGCTACCTTGCTTTGGTTTTTCAAAGTGTGTTGGGAGAAATAAATCTAATTACTGGCATCAGAAGAGGAATATCCGCCGCTGAGCCAGCGGGAACAACGGGTTAAAGTAAATAAAACAACTTCACTAAGGTGAAAGGCTGTTAGATATACGAGCTGGCGCAAGTCGCCATTCTTGATTCCAAGTAGCGTTGCCAGACGTCCGGATAAAGCCGGACATAGTTAGGCTTTTTGATTGCGTGTCCGGCCAAACTGAACGGTGTCCGGCTTTTGTTAAGCTTTTTACGGGTGACTTTGGCTGATGAGTCATAAAGTACTTGAACTGTTTTGGCATTCGATGTTATTTATATTTCATTTAGGGATGGACGCGAGACGTGCGAGACGAGAATCGGGGCTGTCTCGTCTCGTCTCGCAGTGGTAAACCTCTGTCTCGTCTTGCGTCTCGTCTCGTCTCGCAAACACTGTGTCTCGTCTCGCGTCTCGCAAAGAAATTGCTGTCTCGTCTCGCGCGAGACGCGAGACGTCTCGCGAGTCTCGCAAAATTAAGGACTGCGATTTCGTTACCATTTTTTACTAACTTATTATTGGGATTTTATTGAAAATTAATATTAATAATAACAATTACTTACATATAGCCACATTAGTAGATATATTAATAACTATATCAGCATATATCGGCATTTGAAGTAAAAGAAATTCAGCTTTAATCCGTATATATAATGTCCCACCGAAAATATAGTATTTATTTTTATTTATTTACTAGCTGCGTGCCCGTTTTTCGCATTGTAGTAAACGAAAATTTTCCTAACATGTGTAATTTCAATTAATTCCAGTGATGTGGAATCTAAAATAAAAGCAAAATTATTTGACTCTTGATGTAAAGTTTGAGTCATGAGTATTAACCTGGCATCATTGCAATATAATGACTCAAAAAACTACGTTAGTGTCATTCGCGATCAGAAAAGTGAAAAGCATGGCGGTTTGCAGAGAACTCCCGACTTTCAAAATGTGTTATTTCTACATCATACTCTTCAAGTTGTAGCATTAAATACCTCAGACACTACATGAAATGGACAACCGTTTGTTTTAAAATAGCTGCGCACCCGCTCTTCATACGGGAAGAAGCGAATATTTTACTAAAATCATATCTGCAAAACAGATTTTTTTTTTTTTTTTTTTAAGTTAAGTAATCTCCTCTGTTGAAATTACTGCGGGATATATTAACGCAAATTAGAATTACTTATCGTTCAGTTGGTGATAAGATAACCCTTGAAAAAGGATAAACAGAACACTTTTAATTTCATGAAATATTTATTAATGGGGTATATTGTGATTTATTCATATTATCCTTACAAATCTACTAATACTACCTATTACGCATATTAATACTATCTATTTTCGCTTCATCCTTTTTAAGGCTCGATTTCAAGAAACATTATTTGGCACAAATAGGTCCTTTTTATTCTATGGCGATTCTTTGCAATTTAAGCATTAGCATAAGGAATAATCATTTCACATAATGGTTGCTATTAAGAAAGCTCTCCATATATATTTAATTTATGCATAGTTTTGTAAGATTGGGGTATTTAGCACCACAAAACATTTCATCCACCGTGGACCACGGTGGATGAAATGTTTTGTGGTGGATGAAATATTTGTCACCACGGTCCGTGGTGACACATATTCAAAGCGGTGCCAATTTAAATAGCCATATATCCACTATAGCGGTATTTTATAAATCCTCCATCGTTCTGTTTCCTGAAAACATCAAACTTTGTAATCTCGAGGAGCTATTTAGAATCGCTATAATTGTGTCAGGATGTTAGAGTTGCAGAGTTTACAAATTTCAAGCATTTCTTAAAATTTATGACGTCACTGTTTAACTGCCATATAAGATACCCCGGTTCGTTGAGCAAGTTAATTTGGATATTTTGACCAGTATTATCATTAAGATAGCGGTTTACAGATAAATAATTTTGAAAACTGGTGTGATTATTAGTAGCATAAAATTTTAATCTTATTTTTATTTTAAATCGTACAGAACAATTTAAACAAACCTCTAATTGAAATATGCGCTTCTTTCAACATCCACCCACGAAGTAAAGCAAAAGCAGATGACCTGTTAAATTTATACCACTAAGTTTATATTTAGGTATGAAACAACGTAGTCATAAAATTCCACTTACCGCTGATAAATCCTTTAAAATATATAAAACGTTCACAGATGTTAATAGCAGGGCCGTTGCGCTGTGGGCGCTATGGACGGCTCAGCTCCCCCCCCCCCCTAGAAAAATCTAAGCCACCTCATCCAGGCCAAAGAGCACAGTCATCGAGGAACATTTTTTGAAAAAAATTATAAAGAGATGCAAATTTCTTAATTTTTGTTTCTGTACGTAAAAGCAAACATTTTATGTTTTATGTTCTTTAAAGAGTATTGGAAAATCAATTATTTCTTTTCCTTAGAGATAAGAAAAATCGTATTGCCTGAAGAGGAAATTACAAACTTCGCAACAAGGCCGTAGCGCTGGGACGCTATGGACGGACCTGAGCACCCTCCCCCCCAAAGAACGCAGGCATCGAGGAACGTTTTTTGAAGAAAATGTTCCTCGATAATGGTGTTAAAAAATATACATCTTTCTTAAAAGAGATGTAATTTTTAAAAATTTTTGTTCCTGTTTGTAAAAGCAAACATTTCATGATCTTTAAGGGGACAAGGGACGTTAAATATTCAAAACTTTCCATTTTAAATTTTACTTGTAATCGTATGTATAGTTGTTTCACACAAAATCATAGTTGTCTAACATAATAGTTTGCATCTATATTGAAACTAAAAATAAAAAATAATAATAATTTTTAAAATGAAAATTGATATTTTTCAGAAAAAAAATACGTCTTCTATTTTTTTATTTAAAATATCCCATGTGCATTCAAAATTAATAAAAAGCGACATATTTTTTTTAATATGCACTTGCAATATATGTATGAACATATGTGTGCATTCATTTTTATGTGTGACAAAGGCAGGCGCGTAGCCAGGAAAATTTGGGGGTGGGGGGAGATATGAACTTATATGTGTAAAAATAGACGGAATTTCATCACTAATCCAAAAATTTCGGGGGGAGGGATATATCCGGATACCCCCCCCCCCTGGCTACGCCCCTGGACAAAGGTAAGCTTTATATAAAAAATAAATTCACGTGAGATGAAGCTTTTTTTTTGTTTGTTTCAAATTCCATCCTATTGTTACATTTAAATTCCTATATCTCTATTAAATAACGTTTGTTTGAAAATTTAATGTACAATTATCTTCCTACATGCATTACAAGTTTACTATAAAAAAAAATTACAGCTTTTTATTAAATTGGGATGTACATGAGATATTTTGAAAAAAATATTTATGGCCCATTTTTTCTTAAAGATATTACCATAATTTAAAAAAAAAAAGATTTAATTTTTTATTTTTAGTATTAATGTAAATGCAAACCTTTGTTTTAAACAACTGTACGTATACTTTGAGACTAAAAATTAAGAAATGATAGGTTTCAATTTTAAAGTCCCTTGGTCCCCTTAAAAAGTTTTAGAAAAGCAATTATTTCTTTTCTTTTATGATAAGAAAAATCGTATTTCCTGAAAAGGAAATTGCAAACAGCAAGCTCTTGAAACATCGTAAATTTTCTTCATTGATCTCTTTATTGGGGCGAATGCAGCGAAAATATCATGTTAAAAAAGGGTGTGTGGGTGGTCCTAATTTTCTCGGAAGCAGCCACTGTCCTGTCGCCCCTCTATCAGTAAAAAGGAAGCGTGAAGAAAACTTACGGTTTTCTGGAATGTATGGAGAAAGGTGAGCGGAAAAAACGCCGCTGGAAAAAACGCCGCCGGAAAAAACGCCACCGGAAAAAACGCCGCCGGAAAAAACGCCACATGGAAAAAACGCCACCCGGAAAAAACGCCGCCGGAAAAAACGCCACCCGGAAAAAACGCCGCCGGAAAAAACGCTACTTTTAATAGTAATCTACTGGGTTGTATGAGATATAATTTTGTATTGATAAACTTAATTTCTTACTGACGACATTGGAAAGGAGGGGGGCTTTGGGGCTAGAGCCCCCCCCCCCATAGCTTTGTATGATGATAGAAAATAATCATATATCGATGTCTTTTTCAGTCTCCAGAATCCATAAAAACATACTAACCCCCCTCCCCCAAACCCCCAAATCTACTGAATTGCTACACGCTACTGCGCCGCTATCGGATTGAGGGGAGACCTAGGCTGAGCTATGGCTTATTATTACTGGTTTTCTTTTTATAAGGGCAAGAGTTTATTCTGATTCATGGTAATTTATCTTGTTAGCTCTTGGTTTTTAAATAAGAAATTTTAGAATAAGGAAAATTTATAAGTATATATATTTATATATAAATATTTTTATTTTTGAAAATATTCAATTAAACATTGGTACTCTTATTTTAAAGATGCCTTTTTAAAAACTAAATTATGGTATTAATAAGTCAAAAACAATTTTTAAAAAATCTTTTTTAAATTAAATGTTAGTGTAATTGTAATGTTTTTAAATAAATTTTTAAATGCTGAAAAAAAAACAGCATCACTTTTTAAAGGAAACTGGTTTAAAATCATTTAAAACTCATTTCTTAAAATGTAAAATATTAGTTATATATAACTGTGATTAAAATTAATAGTTAATTAGTTTTGTTAAAATTAGTTGGAAAAGTTTCAATAATACTTTCTAACTTTTGTAACTTTAGTTTTTAAACATTAATTTGATCAGAAATAGAGCCTTTGCTAAAGAACCTGACTGAGAATCAAAGACGACCTTGTAAGTGAACGCGTCCGTTAAATATGTAGGGCCGTCTATCCTTCTGCTGGGTTGTGAGCATTCAAAACTGCATTATTTTGTTAAAACATGATCGATTCCGGTTCTTGTACTACAAAAAAAAAACATACAAAATTTGCAAAACAAATTATTAATTTATAAGTTTTTTATCTAAATAATTGATTTACTTATTTATTGTATTATTTTCAAGACAAAGTACATATTCATTTAAAGACCGAGAACAATTCTTCGTAGTGTCACCGGATGTCGACACCCGTACTCATTTTTAGGGTATACTGTTTTTTTTTTTTTTTTTTTTTTTTTTTTTTTTTTAAAGTGTCAAACTCAGAGCCTGACAAAATCGAGGGCAGACGGGGTAGCTACCTTGGGTCCCCAGTGAAAGGAGAACACAAAATGAAAACGCCCCTGTTCTAAAGTAATGTAATATTTTTCAGGAGAGGCTACTTAAAAGAAAAAAAGGTAAAAGTGATTATTACTAAAATAAATTATTAATTATATCAATTATAATTAATCTTTGATTGCTATTGAATTATTTTCTTCCGAATTCTTTGATAACAATTTTTAAGTGAATAAAATTGAATAATATATTAAATTTTAACACATTTTAAGTACTGATTTGAGCATTCTAAGATTTTGCTTACAGAAATTTAGTGAATTCTTTTTCATACTGCAGCATTTATTTCCAGAGTTTATATTACTTTGGTAGAATTATTTAGCCCGTCATTTAGAATTTCTGTAGTTAGCACATTTACAGATTCTGCAGAAGGGAAAGAAGTTTTTTATTCAATTTTTATTAGTTATAGAAAATCAATATTCGTAATGTTATCCTTATAAATGACTCACTGTAAATAATAATAATAAATAATAATAAATAATAACAATAGATAATAATAATAATAATAATAATAATGAAATGAAAAAAAAAAGTTTTAAACTAGAAAATTTTTTAAAAATTTGAACTCGTTTAAAAATTTAAATTCTAAATCACATCCAATAAACTATTACCTTTTTAAAAGTTATTTAATGTTTCTTCCTATGAATAAAAATCAGATAGTTATTTTCTGGAAAATAAAAAGGAATACAAGTGATACACTTTTTTACAAATAAAATAATTGGTATATTAATAACTTGTACAAATATTTATAAATTGCGTAGTCATTTTATAAATGAATTTTCAATTTATCTACACGAGAATGCTTTTCAAAGATTTATCGCTTTTTCGCCCTTTTTCTTTTGGAATTTTCGGAGTTTTAACATAGCCATAAGTAGTTGTGACATGATTCCAAAAAAAGAAGGGGGGAAAAAAAAAAAGAAAGAAAAAAGCCTCTGCGAGATCCCCTATCTCCGCTTTGTTCTTTTTTGACCCCCAGGACATGTATATCTTACCTCTTTGTCTAATGGTCAAAACATTAGGGGTCGAATGCTATTTTTGGAATTCTCCTTTGACCTTGAACAAGTGTTCTGACTGTTCTGCAAAAGCGGAATTTTCGTTTAAACTTGAACAAGTGGTTTTGTTTGACGGATTATTGCAAGTTTGTCGAGGGGGGGGGCGGTTAGTTAGAAGATTGACATATACATCCAATAGGATCTTTTACATTAATTTCTTTCTTCTCGGGGGGGGGGGCGGGTCGCCCCCTCCGCCCCCCCTTTAAATCCGCCCTTGGTGGCGGTTGAAGGAGGGAGGGGGTAATTCTTCAGTAAGAAAAGTCAAAATTCATTTGATATGCCAAAAAAAAAACCATTTAAACATGAAAAATATAAACCCTTATCCCCCACCCCCACCCACACACGCACACACTATGTGTTAATTAAAATCCCTATTTAACAAGGATTTTATTTCTTTGAAATCTTAACACTTGTATGTCATCAGCGTACCTTAGTGGCGTAGCCAGGAATTTTTCATGGGGGGGGGGATTGTTACGACTTACTGCAATCTCACATATATGCATATTTGCTGTGATAAGGGAGTGAAGAATATACATTTTGTATGGCAAAAAATTCATCATGTGGGGGGGGTGGTATGACCACCCTATCCACCCCCCCTTTGCTACGCTACTGGCGTACCTGAATGGTTTTTTGGGGGTCATACTCCCTAAAAGCTTCATTTACTGTTAAGTAATTGGAAATCTATTTTTTTTTTTTTTTTTTTTTTTTTTTTTGTGCTAGCGGAAACCGAAATCTTCTAGGCAAGTCTATCCCCCTCCCCCCTTCCTTAACGCACACCAAATTATACACAAATTGAATTATTCAATTAGACATGTGTCTTCCCCCATTTCTGGAAAACAAAGTCCACATTAAACCTCATAATTCAACTTCATACCTCCCCTTTTCTGCAAAAGAAAAGAAATTTTTTTCAAGTATTTAAATAAATTATTACACATATATCTTTTTAGGTGGCGTTTTTTCCGCGCGGCGTTTTATCCGGCGCGCGTTTTTTCCAGGTGGCGTTTTTTTCCGGCGGCGTTTTTTTCCAGGTGGCGTTTTTTCCGGCGGCGTTTTTTCCGGTGGCGTTTTTTCCGGCGGCGTTTTTTCCTACATTCATGGAGAAAACGTGCTAGCAATTAAGTTTCATCCTTTAAAAATGAACGACTATACAATACTAATCGCTTTACAAGTGTGTTACTGCAAAGCCCATCAGTCTTTCGAACTTTACCACAAGGGGTGGTGATATTGTTCTGTGTAAAATGCCGCTTTTAGAGGTATATACCAAGACTGGAGATTTTCGCCGATACTCTTTCACACACACGAGTTTTCCAGGAAATGGATAATGACATCTGCCCAGAACCGAATCAGCAACAACGTTTATCCATTCTTTTACTGAAAGTCTTTTTCTCCCTAGGGTTGAGTGAAGATGACAGAGATAATGGGCATTGGAAAGTTAGTCAGAATGGAAATGGAACTGGCCAGGGTGTCCGACTGCCTGCAGACTGCCCACCCTTTGTCGAGGCCCCACACTCACACAGAAAAAAGAAAGAAAACAGATTTTCGAAGACAACAAATGAAAAACTGAAATTCGGTTTTTAAAGTAAAAAGACGTCGAATGTTGTTAAGTCTATAGTTTTTCAAAAACTAATCCCTCTTTCACTGATTGCACTTGATAAAAAGTGTTATTTCAGAATTGTTTCTTTCATTACATCTATGAAATTGTCTGAGGAAAGCCATTGTTTATGAAACTTGGTTAAGAAATGAGGCGCACACTTCAACACTTCTCCCAAAGGTATTATTAAAAGGCAGATGAAGATGACGTTTCCGCCCATATATTACTGTGTTCTTCTGAACCGTCTCTGCACCCCCTACACCCCTCCAAGTTCGGCAGTCTAGTAGAGAATCACCCTGTAAATATATAACTAATAAGTAAAACATAAAATATTCTGCAAATATGACTTACCCCACATGAAAAAATATATAACAGCAGAAGCAAGAATTACAAACCACAAGTGGAAAAAAAAAATATATGCTGAGCCAAATGAAAATGGAACGGGAATTATAACCACTGGCACCATCGTCAGGAGCCATAACCAGTAGATTATAATTAAAGACAAACAAAATAGTAGGATTTCGGTTGTGTGGCATATCAAAAGAGATATTCACTCCACACGTTTTAGGCTCTATCGTACTATAAATAAGGAAAAAAGGAAAACAATAAGATATAAAAATAATTGAAAAAACGCTGAAAAATCGACATACCAATCTGGAGTGATAGAAAGCACATGAAAGTCCAGCATATCTATACATATGTATATATAATATAATATCCATATTCGTAACTTGTGGAACGGAAGGGAGGGAGGGGGGGGTAGGCAACCAGAACGTTCTTTTCACAAATCCCTCCTCTCTAAAAAAAATAAATATCGATAAAATTCTTGATGTAAAATACAGCCCCCGCGAATACCTAAAATTAAATTTATTTTCATTCTGAAATTAGTTCTCTAAAAAGGATCGATGACAACTCTCTCAAAAAAAATAAATAAATAAATAAAAATAAATAAATAAAAATAAAAATAAAATAAAATCCGTATCTTGCGTTGAAATATAAAAAATACAAATCCTATGTTTAGGCAGAGCTTTGTGGTAATTAAGAACTTATTTGCTTGAATTTACTGTAAATGACATTATTTCCCGGTACACCTAATAGCAATATTACGAATAAAGCGGATATAGTACGTCTTTATTAAATCTCTACTATTTACTTTAACGTCAATTTCAAGTCTCTAAAATATGTGTAATTTTTATATTAATGAAAACAAGATTATATTAACGATAATTATTATTATTTGCCTAATATTTCCAATAACATTACCGTGTGTGCATTTTTAGATTTCATTATAGTATCTCAGTTGGTTAATAGACGTCTTATTTTTTGTTTATATTTTAAATTACTGAAGAGTTAATTTGTTGACGACTATCCGTTTGTACTTTTCCACAATAATTTTTAGCGAGAGTACTACAGTCGTTATGTTCGCCCTGTTTACAGAAAAATTAAATCATAATCCCCCTAATGTATATTCAGTGTGGATTTTTTTAAAAAATGAAAAGACATCTAACAGGCGAAGATAATTTTAGAATAGGATCCCAACTGCAAGATAAAATGATGGGGAGGAAAAAAAATTTATAAAAGTTTTGCAAGCCGAAGGAAGGGAAAACATGATAATATAAACGAAAAGAGAAATAGTTTTAAAAAAAATTGCTTGCATTTCTTTCCGTCCGATATTAATCTTAATCTTAATATATATATAAAATGCTAATGTTCGTTTGTAAAGACAGGGTTTTCTCTATCACCACCAACTCGAATTAACTTCCCGTTGGGGTGATAAATACCCCTTGGCCTCACGGTGAAAGTAAGGGAGTTTGATCGTGGTGGGTGAAGTGGGTGGTTGTGGGTGACGAAAATCTGAATCTTAATATATATATAAAATGCTAATGTTCGTTTGTAAAGACAGGGTTTTTTTCTCTATCACCACCAACTCGAATTAACTTCTCGTTGGGGTGGTAAATACCCCTTGGCCTCACGGTGAAAGTAAGGGAGTTTGGTCGCGGTGGGTGGAAGTGGGTGGTTGTGGGTGACGAAAATCTGAATCTTAATATATATATAAAATGCTAATGTTCGTTTGTAAAGACAGGGTTTTCTCTATCACCACCAACTTGAATTAGCTTCGGTAAATATTCCTTGATAGACCCCTTACTCCCCTTACTTGAAGTCCCTTACTTCAAGTAAGGGAGTTTGATCGCGGTGGGTGAAGTGGGTGGTTGTGGGTGGCGAAAATGTGAAAAAATATATATTTGTCCTTTTCTAACTCATGAGAACTTCTGAAAAGTTCTAAAAATTCCTGGAATGATCTAGAAAACTCCAAAATGTGTGCAACTGTTACAATCAATCTAGAATGTTCTAGGAGGTTCTAAAATTTCCAGAAATTTATCCAAACGTAAAGTTTCTAGACATCAGTTCCAAATAACCATGTCTGCACAAAAACACCGATGCTCAAAAATCTGATTTAGAGAACTGATGCTACGGATGGAACGTTCTAAAAATTTCTGGAATCATGTAGAAAGTTCCAAAATGTCTGCAACTATTAAAAACAATCCAGAATGCTCTGGAAAGTTTGAGAAATTTCTTGAATGATCTAGAAAGATTCAAAATGTCTGCAACTGCTAAAATCGGTATGGAATGTTCTAGAAAGTTCTAAAAATTTCTGGAATAATCTAGAAAGTTCTAAATTGTGTGCAACTGTTAAAATCGATATGGAATGTTCCTGAAAGTTCTAGAAATGTCTGGTCGAGTGAAGATCAATTGCGATGGGTGATTGTCATTCGGAAATTTTATAGCATACTGCTTCGCAGCCTCTCGCTTATTCCGATGAAATTCTCCGTAAAGGAACACCATTTCAGTGTATTCATTAGTATTAAACATTATCTTTCGTTGTTTATACTCAATAAGCTAAGAACGAATTCAAATAGCATGAACTTTAGACAAACACTAACAAAGTAACTTAAACAACAGTTTTTCAACTCCAATAAAAGATTAAAATTTAATGTTTATCGTCTGTTGCCATATCAGCAGGAATACTTTCCATCCACCGCATGTTTAATGGTCGAATAAGTCTCTCAATATCTAAGATAGAAGTCTAAATTATCTACGTTAAAAATGGATCCTTAAATATATTTTATACCATTAAACATGCGGTGTATTTTAACCCGAGCAACGCCGGGTTTCGCTGCTAGTATATAAGAATAAAAAATGTCATTTTAATCTCTTTAAAATAGGCCAACGATAGGGATTTAACCGCTCCTAGAAAGTTATCACCAGGGTGGGCGCCCCCCCCCCCCCTACGCACGCCGCAACGTGCGGCAAAGTTTGAGGATAATATCGGTACAAGGATATTTCAACCAAGGATATTCAACCATATTTCAACCTACTCAGACTAAGCATCAATGCGAATGCAAGTTGCTCTACTTCTAATCTCTCTCTGATATACCCAAACCCGATTATCACAAGGGCAAGGGGGGGGGGCGGTAGTCCGGTGCCCCTGAAGAAAAAGGGGGCCCATATATATCCCGATTATCTAAATTATAAATTCATATGTACTGAAATAGTAATTGTGGAGAAAAAACTGAATTTCCTCTTTAATATAGGTATTACCTAATTGTCTATAACTAGATCAAGTTAGAGATATTTTTGGGGGGGGTGATAAATACGATTTGATTAAAGTACAAAAACTACAGTTAACTGAAATGCAATTTTCGAGTACAACAGCGGTCAAAACTGGGTTAAAATGCTTAAAAAAGGGGGGCTCAGTAAAGGGGCTTAATGCGTAAAAAAGGGGATAGTAAGGAGGCCCCAAACTTAATGCCCCGGACCCCGTCTAAAAGTGGTCATATACCGTGGTTTGAACATACCTTACCGCCTTTCCTATTTACTTATTATTTTTCTTTCAACTCTTCTGTTTTCTTTTTTTTCCGCCTCTTTCTTTATCCTCTCTTTTGTGTGTTTTGTATATCTCTCGTCTGTTCTAATTTTAAATGTTACGTGTTTGTGCGTATTGTAGAGTGCTGATAGTATACCAGGACCGAAAACGAAGGAGACGCAAGTTAAACGGTAGAGGCTTCAGGCAAATTGTCGCTTTTCAGATCGTATTTATGCGAGACGGAAAAAAATGCGAGAATTCTCGCGAGAAATCTCGCGCGAGACAAGACTCTGTCTCGTCTCGCGTCTCGTCCCGCAAAATATTTTCTTTCTCGTCTCGCGTCTCGTCTCGCAAAAAAAAATGCCTGTCTCGTCTCGCGTCTCGTCTCGCGAGACAATGCGAGAACGCGAGACAATGCGAGAATTCTCGCGTCTCGCGTCCATCCCTAATTTCATTAGAACTTCACAAGATTCATGGTAATAATCGAAAAAGCTTGATTTTACATACATTTTTTTTGTCGTACCTATTAATACTGAGACAAAATCCTCAATATTGTAGGCTGTCCGGCCTTTTTATCCAAATGTCCGGCCAAACTGTCTGGTCTGTCCGGCTATTGGGTTGGGCGACCTGGCAACCCTAATTCCAAGTGTTGCCCGTTGTGCTCCAGAGCTATGTCACCGCCTCCTAGATGTAGAAAGCCTTACAACTCCTACGTCACCAAGCTTTGACGTCATCATTAGGCCTACAGTTAAAAGTTTTATCTTCACAAAATAAAACTATTAAAAATTTCTGGTGAATGCAAGGAATATTAGAAAACATCTTAAATTAAAATTAAAATTAAAATACCCTTTTCAAACAAAATTTTTCAATATGATCCATTTCCTTATCATATTATCCAGTTAGTCATGATTAAAAATTGCCATTTCTCGTAAAATTATATATTTTATCTCATATATTAAAATATGCCCAGCAAACACGCACAGGTTCTCTGAACGTCTATTAACGTTCAGAAGACGTTTCATGAACGTTAATAGACGTTCAGAGAATCTGTGTGTGTTTGCTGGGTGGCTATTCATGAATAAATTCACTAAAAATTTTTAATAGTTTTATTTTACGAAAATAAAACTTTTACATGTCGGCCAAATGATGACGTCAAAGCTTGATAACGTAGGATTTGTAAGGCTTTCTATATCTAGGAGGTGTTGGCTATGTTCATTTAGCTTGAGTGGTGGTTCAGCCATCCAGTAAATATCTTTGAAAACGCCAACATGAGCATTGATTATACCAGGGTAGGATGTTGGCAAAATGTCTTCGTCAACTTCAAGAATGGAGACTTACATTGGTGTGAACTTCTACCAATCACTACTAAGGTGTATTTTCTTTTCTTTTTTCAATGACGGCCCTTGGAGCTTAATTTGTGAAAGTACTCATGAGCCACTGGAATGTAAATGCAAATGTCCATAATTTTTAATGGAGGAGGTTTACCATAAACCTCAGGAATATATGTTAATTTGAAGCAGACTAAAATTTCTAAAAGCAACATAAAAAAAAAAAATACTGCTCATATAAGACGTCATCTGTTAAGGTTATTTTGTGTTCTGTTGTAAAACTACAGTCGAACCCGCTTAATGGGATATCGGTTAAAGAAATATACCGCTTATTGTAATAAATTTTCAATGTACCAAACCGCAATAATTAGGGAATACGATCCCAGATAATGGAATATCTTGCTTATTAGAATAAATCTTCCTGGCACTTTGGCTATTGCTATTGGCGGATCCAGAGGGGGTGAGCACAAGGGCACGTGCCTTCCCCCCAAAAGAACTACATTCACACTATAGAATATTTTATAAATTCAAATGAATTTGCAAGGAAAAGAAGACAAGACTTCTGTGCCCGCTCCGGAATTTTTTTCTGGATCCGCCGCTAGCCATTCATTAAGGGAGTCACAACTGTTTAAACACACTTTTTTTCAGTAGTGTAAGCATGTTTACCACGGCATAGATTTACGTCCGTTAGAGCAACTATGAGACAGAGAGACACACACACAGAGGAATCATAAATATTTTTCAGCTGCGTTTGAGGGTGTTAAAAAAAGGGGGGGGGGATGAGGGAGAAGGAAAAATATATGTTATATTCGTTGTTCCCCGTCTCCATAACAACAACGCCTCTTCACTTTCTTTAAAATTCAAACTCACGAAAATCAAACTGTATCGAGGCAATAATTT
The DNA here is from genome assembly GCA_038373885.1 of Cheiracanthium punctorium. Lineage (NCBI taxonomy): Eukaryota > Metazoa > Arthropoda > Arachnida > Araneae > Cheiracanthiidae > Cheiracanthium > Cheiracanthium punctorium. The sequence continues at coordinate 50,707 of JAWZYV010015556.1, forward strand.
TATCGTATCTTTGATTTATGGCTTCTGGAAACAGTTTTTTTTTTTTCGCGGGGAATCCGTTCAAATATAAAATAAAAAGTGAAGTGAAGAGAGAGAAGTGAGTTCTCATGCGATATCTTGAGATTTTGGAGATTTTTCGACGTGTAAGGAAAAGGGGGGGGAAAAAAGAGAATTGTGAAATGCTGCTTCAGATGCCATTTTCTTTCCTTTATGGAACCGGTTTCATCCTCTGTGACAATAACGGAAGACAAAATATGTGACGTTCAAGCATTGAGGAGTTGGAGATAAAAGACTTTCTGAGCGGAATGAAAGGAATACGATACCCATGTTTTTTTATGTGGTTTAGAAAAGAATTGTAAAGTTAATCCTGGAGCTTACAGAATTAGGGGATTGCAGATTTTTTTTTTTCAGCTGTAGAGAGCTTTTGATAAGGAACACGCGAAAAATAAACCGTGCCGAAAGCATTGATTTTGAAAAACTTCCCAACAAAATCTCATCTACAGCTCCTCGATACAAAAATGCAATCTATTCCACAATGTCCACAAGGTCTTTTCGTACTAAATCGATGCTTTTCTACAACTTTGTAAATCACTTTTTTTCCCCCTATCTCCTTCCGTTTAATGCTAACTACGCATTTTACCACCAGGTAGCGCTGTAGGCGGTTTCATTCAGTACCGCATGTCTGCTTTAAGGCCTCTGCCGATACCCAGAGACCGTCGCGGCTACAATGTATTTCAACGTGGAAATTTGACCGGGTTTGGAAGCGGCGACACATGGGGTGTCCTCTACCGAACAATAGATGGGGTGGGGACCACAAGTGTAAAAACCGCAATATTATCCACGGTCCCCAGTTACCTATTGTCCGGAGTATCTCCCTCTTTCTTCTCAGTGCGAAAAATTGATTGCTTACAAGTGGTAATTGGCCAAGCGGCCCGCGACGGTCTCTGGGTATCGGCAGAGGCCTTTACTATACCTAGAGATCACTCTCTTATGAATATAGCAGCAGCCTTTCCGACGTTAAGAGAGTGGGAAGGGACCTTATAATGGGCATACCGTTTGCAAACGTTACTCACACACTCACGAAAAATCTATTCATGCATTTATCATAATGGGCAGTTTTATCCGTTGTTTAAGCAATTCCTGTAGCAAAATAAAGTCAAATAGCACAAAACATAATAGTGTTGCAGAACTTGTTTCCTGGGTTCGTCGTTCTAAAGTCCGATTGGTGTAGAAAGTTCTAGTAAAAAGTCCACTTTTCAGGATGGAAAACGAACTTTATTGCTTCTAGAACTTCGTCGAACAGTCAGCTGTACAAAATTCACAAGCACAATCAAACAGTCATGTGCTTTTAACAGTCCGCTTAGATCTGAAGCTCTCACAAATGCTGTATTTCTCACACAAAATAAGTCCCTTTCACAGGCAAAATTCAGTGAAAATATACGAGAGATAACACTAACAGCCTCTCAAGACTCAGCAATCAAGAATTTACACACAGCACTTTAAAAGCAGCTTCGAAAAGCAAGTCAAAACACTGCTTCTGTAGCGTCAATACAAAGCGTAATACAGCAAACTGACAGGACGGGCGATCAACTCAGACTGAAGTGGGGCTTTTGAAGCGCTTCTATTTATAGCCGACGAAAGTCTATTTCACGAAGATTCCACTTAAAGCGGGAATTTTGATTACGTCATAGAAGAGAAATGTTAGGTTATTATGCGTTTTTAATGCGGAAACACCAACTTTCAGGCCCCATTGGGAAAATCGCGCCAAATGACCAAAATATCGCCATGCTTGGCGACTTTTGGCGAAACATCGCCGAATTTGGCGCCAAAAATAAGTCCCCAAAAATGAAGAGATCGAAGGAGATTTCTAGAAACCCATAGAAAAAAAAGGGGGAAACAGAAACCTGCGTATCTCCGGTTCTAATTGGCCGATTTTGATGCAACAAAAAGCAAAATGTATCTATTTGAAACGTAGAATACGAATTTTAAACTATTTTAAACCCCAGAACAGCGTTTGCCCCGAAAATTCGTAACAATTGCCTAAAATTATAATAATAACCCGTTTCCAACCTCTAGTCTTTGACAAAATGAAAGAAATGCGGTGTTTTAAAATTAAAAAAAAAAGAATAGGGAGGGAAATAAAAATAATTTTATCAGGTTTTTCTTTTCCTGAGAAAAAAAAAAAAGAAGATTGAACGCAAAAAGAAAGAAAATTCAACGGGTGATAGAATTTCTTCACAAAGTGTCAATAAATAAAGCAGTCCATTTATTAAAAAAACAGTATAAAACCTCTGGATTTTTTTACAAACATTGTAATAAAAAATTACATATCCGTAAAGTCTTTAAAGCAGCTTTCAAGAATCTTTGTTCTTTATTTTTTGGATTTTTTTTTTTTTTCCTATTTTGTGCTAAAATAAGAAGACTGAAATAGAAGTTCTTAAAGTAAAGAAAAACAAAACTGCATTTATTCATTAAAGAAATATTTATTGTTTTCGTGAAGTGGATAAGGATAAGAGCCATTTTTACTTTTAAGTGTCGCTTCAGGTATACCTGAAGTGATACTATTGGATATATCCAAATTTCATCACTTCAGCGAAAAATACGGATTTCTTTCGTGCATTTCACGGCTCGTTTACACGAAATTGTCGCAAAATATCTGCTCAGAAAAGCGGGTCAGTCTGTCAGTCTGAGCCACTTCTTCTTTGACTCCGAAATGGGGCGAGAAGCTTAGCTTCATCAGACCAAGAATGTCTTCGCTCATAAACTTTTAGATGATAACAACATCAGTCAATAACATAGATGATCACAATACAAGGTTTTCATAACTGAACTAGAAACTATGGAACGGTTAACCCTTTGAGGCGCAACCCTTTCCTAATGCTGAAAAAAGGGCAGGCGTTGCCATCGCTCAGGCAGCTGTCGTCAAAAAAGGGTGTCTAGTGTCTAGTTCTGTGGCACGCGATGAACGTTTCGATCGTGCGCCATCTTGCTGGTAGTTGAGTCGAGCGATGGCAATGGCTGCCCTTTTTTCAGCATTGGGCAATCTATCCAGCTGTTCTCGCGTTCTTCCATTTTTCAGCAGATGTCAGTGCTGTTAAAAATAATCGTGACGATTTTTTTACGGGAAATGACGTTCTAAAAAGTAAAGGATTCTGGTGGAGCTATGTCACCCTCAACTATTTTTATAGAAATCAAATCTTTTCTTCGTGACTGGCAACAGTCAAAACGTCAGAATTTGGTGTTCCCAGAGCGGGAACACTGCGCGTTAAAGGGTTAAAAGATTGCTGGCAACTTCGCCATGTGATTGAGAGAGTACACAAGATGCGCTGAAGAAAGTTTTCAAAAATTTTAGCTCAAAATATGTCCGCTAGGTGACGCTTTGCCTGCAAAACACAGCAAAACTTATAATGGAAATGTTTAACTTGAAATGTATAAACAATGTCAAGAATTTTTCAGCAGCTTTTGAACCACATTTGGGTCGTTTATTCAGCTGCAAAATGGAAATGGAAAGGCGGTG
>JAWZYV010015557.1:0-55770 GCA_038373885.1 Cheiracanthium punctorium
AATGAGAAAATTACTAAACAACAACGAAGTCCATTAAAAACATAATGAAACATCTTATAATTTTAGTGGGAGATAGCTAATCGTCCAAGACAACCCTGGGTAAAGTTAGGAGTTAAAAAATTTAAATCGGAAGTGGGTAAAAATAATTAAAAACCAGACTTAAACAAAAGTGGGAGAGTGTTATTGCAGAATACAAGTTAGGCTATTGGGGAAAATGTAATAATTAGCAGAAAATCAGCAGAAGTTACAAGAAAATTAAACTTATACCTCCGGAGATGGGGAAAACAAAGGCAGAATTAATTTAAAGTAAAAAGGTAATTAGTAGTAATTAAAGAACAAAACTATTGACATTTTTAAAAGAGAAGAGTCACCCAGACCATTATATTGTTGCGGAATTACTCTGCTACTCCTGGGGTTCGTCGTTCTAAAGTCCTGTTGGTGTAAAAAAGTTCAAGTAAAAAGTCACTTGTCAGGATGGAACACAAACTTTATTGCTTCTAGAACTTCGTAGAACAATCAGCTGTACACAATTCACAAGCACAATCTAGCAGTAACGTGCTTTTAACAATCCGCTTGGATCAGAAGCTCTCACAAATGCTGTATTTCTCACACAAAATAAGTCACTTTTACAGGCTAAAATTCCGTGGAAATATTCAAGGGATATAGTACACTATCCCTTAAGACACAGCAATGAAGAATTTACACACAGCACTTTAAAAACAGCTTCACAAAGCAAGCTAAAACACAGCTTCTATAGCACTATCAGTTCACACAAAACAAGCGTACTCAGAGCTCTTCACACATTGAATGTTCAACTCGCAACTGACTCTCGGGGCGACGCGCTCTTCTATAAATAGCCGGCGCAGGAGGTACAAGAGGTTTCCAGAAAAGTCAATTTCTCGAGGGTTCTACATAAAGCGTGAATTTTGATTACGTCATAGAAGAGAAATGTTAGGTTATTATGCGTTTTTAATGCAGGAAAAACAACTTCCAGGCCCCATTGGGAAAATCGCGCCAAATGACCAAAAAGTCGCCAAGCTTGGCGACTTTTGGCGAAATATCGCCAAATTTGGCGCCAAAAATAAGTCCTCAAAAGTGAAGAGATCTAAGCTCTAGGACTAATATTTCTCGAGATTTCTAGAAGCCCATAGAAAAACATATGGGAAAGCGAAACCTCCGTATCTCCGGTTCTAATTGGCCGATTTTGATGCAACAAAAAGCAAAATTTATCTATTTGAAGCGTAGAATACGAATTTTAAACCATTCTAAGCCCCAGAGCAGCGGGTTGCCCCGAAAATTCGTAACATTGCCCCCTTCCCAAGGACTGCACGTCCCGGGCAGTACAATCCCTAGTTAGGAGGTCACACAGGTACCTACACTGTATAACACTTAACAAGATCTTAACAACATAATTCAAGCAAGTAATCAATAGCACAATAAGCAAATACACATTAAATAAATAATCATCATAATAAACAATTACACTGTAATAAGTAATCAATGTAATAACAAATACACATTAATAAAATCCAATATATTACAAATATGTACACTAAACATGGCGTAAGTGGTGAGAGAAAGAGAGTTGAAGAAAGAGGAAGAGAAGAGAAAGACAGGAAAGGAATGAGAGTTGAAAGAAAAGAGGAATTACGCCATAGTGACCATGGTCTGAGCTAATTACAACCGCGGTAGATGGCTAGCCGATCGTAATGTACAACTCTTGGCTTCGAGTTTGGTGACTTACGAATCCGTACGATGACGTCATTCAGCCGGTTTAGGACTGTGTAAGGACCGTCCCACGGCGATTGCAGCTTGGGAGACAGGCCTTTCCGTCGAGTAGGATTCCATAGCCAAACTTTGTCACCTGCGTTGAACTCGTGTCCCGTAGCCTTCGTGTCGTAGCGAGTCTTCATCTTTTCCGTGTTCAGGTTGATCCGCTCCCGAGCAAAATGATGTACATCTTCAAACCGTGCCCGAAGGTTTTCCACGTACTCCTCTGGCGATGAAGGCGCATCTGGAGGGCGGCCGAACACTAGATCGGCGGGAAGACGAAGATCTCTGCCGAACAGCATCTGGGAAGGTGTGAAGCCGGTAGTCTCATGGACGGCGCTCCTATAGGCCAGCAGGAAGAGGGGGAGTTTCTTGTCCCAGTCCTCTTGATTCCTAGATACCAGGAGCGAGAGGTTGTTCAAAATTGTACGATTGAACCTCTCCACCATGCCGTCGGATTGTGGGTGTAAAGGCGTAGTCTGGGTTTTGTCCATTCCGAGAAGTTGGCATAGTCCTTTAAAGACTGCAGAGGTAAAGTTCGTTCCTTGGTCGGAATGAAGTTGCAGAGGGGTTCCATATCTGGAAATCCATTCTTGCACCAGTACCTCTGCTACGGTCGTAGCTTCTTGATCGGGAATAGGAAACGCTTCGGGCCATTTAGAGAAGTAGTCAATGACAACTAGGATGTATTTGTTGCCATCCGAAGTTCGCGGAAGAGGTCCCAGGATGTCGAGTGCAATCCTCTCAAAAGGCGCTCCTACATTATAACGATGTAGTCTTCCACGGCTTCGTTTCTTCGGGCCTTTACGGGCGGCACAGGCGTCACAAGCTTGACACCACTTTTCGACGTCGCCTCGAGCCCTAACCCAGTAGAAGCGCTCGCGAACTTTCTGCAGGGTCTTCATCACGCCAAAATGGCCTCCAGTTAAGCCATTATGCAGCTCTTCTAGAACCTTCGGAATCCTCGAGCGAGGGAGTACTAACTGCCATCGGAGCATCTTGCCGTCGTCCGACTCCCATTTACGATACAGGACTCCATTCCTCAGGCGAAGCGAATCCCATAAAGCCCAGTACTGTTTTGTTGCCCGACTGCAAGATGATATTTCTTTCCAGCTGGGCTTACCGCTGGATTTTCCATAAATTCCACAATAGGTTTGATGTCGCTATCTGCTAATTGGTCCGCCCGAACATTTTCGTCACTCCAGGGATCTTGGGATGGTGTCGATGATGTAACTTGGCGGACAACGGGATGTTTCAGATGGTAATTTTTCTCTGCCCTGGAGCAATAGCGACAGCTGTCTATACAGGGCCTTCTTGACAAAGCATCTGCATTTCCATGAGATGCCCCTTTCCGATGACGTATCTCGATGTCATATTCTTGTAATCGCTGTATCCACCTGGCTATTTGGCCCTCTGGATTCTTGAAATTTAGAAGCCAGGTTAAAGAGGCATGGTCCGTTCGGAGCAGGAACTTTCGGCCGTACAGGTAATGATGGAAGTGCTCCACGGCCTTAATGATAGCAAGAAGTTCCTTTCTCGTAACACAATAGTTACGTTCTGCCTTTGAAAGGCATTTGCTCCAGTAAGCAATGACGTGTTCTTGGCCATCTATCTCCTGGGACAAAACTGCTCCGACACTCTCCTTACTTGCGTCTGTGTCCAGGATAAATGGCTTGTCAGGGTGAGGATACGACAAGATCGGCGAAGATGTTAAAGCCGTCTTCAGTTCGTTGAATGCGTCCTCACATTCCTCAGTCCATAGAAATTTCTGTCCAGTCTCGGTCAATTTGTGAAGAGGTCTTGCAATTTGAGAAAAGCCCTTCACGAATTTTCGATAGTAAGTACACAGACCGAGAAAACTTCTTAAGTCGTGGATATTCTCGGGACGACTCCAGTTCTGGACTGCGGACGTCTTTTCGGGATCGGTTCGGACTCCGTGGGCGGATATTATGTGCCCGAGGTAACGTACTTCCCGACGGAACAAGTTGCACTTCGATGGACTTAGTTTCAAGTTTGCCTCTTTTAATTTCTGCAGTACCTTTCGAATGTTCTCGAGATGCTCTTCGAAAGTCCTTCCGACGATGATGATATCGTCCAAATAAACGAGACATGCTTCGTAGGAAAGTCCTCTCAACACTGTCTCCATTAGTCGCTCGAATGTAGCAGGTGCGTTGCAGAGTCCAAAAGGCATAACTTTGAACTGCCATAATCCTTGTCCCGTGGTGAACGCAGTCTTTTCACGGTCGTCGGGATGAATTTCCACTTGCCAGTAACCACTTTTCAGATCCAGAGTGGAAAACCATTCGTTTCCCGATAAAGTGTCCAATGTGTCGTCTATCCTGGGAAGAGGGTAGCTGTCTTTCTTGGTAATGTCATTCAGACGTCTGTAGTCAACACAGAACCGGGTGGAACCATCCTTCTTTCGGACCAAAACAATCGGCGAGGCCCACGGACTAGTCGATGGCTCGATGACGTCATCACGCTGCATCTCCTCTAAAAGTCTGCTCACCTCTTCTTGCTTAGCAAACGGCAGCCGCCTAGGATGTTGCTTGATGGGAGAATGGCTGCCTGTATCTATCCTATGTTGAGTTAAGCTCGTACGGCCAAAGTCACCGGAAGTACGAGAGAAGAGGTCTTCAAATTCAGCTATTACTTTCTCCGCAGCGCTTCTCTGTTCTGCCGTTAACTCCACGTCTTGTAATAATTCCTTCGTCAGGCACTCGGAAGATTTAGCTGTCGTTTGGTTGATGTTCTTATTAATGCAGGTAACAGGAGTGCATGTCGCCAACACTTCATTTTTCTTTATCACCTTCGACTTGTCCGTCACATTTACTACTCTAACTGGAATTTCTGTTCTCGACAAGTCCACAAGTGTTGCTCCCACAAGTACTCCTCTGATGGAATCACTATTGCTTGGGTGTTCGATTAATCCAAAACGGAATTTATTGCTTTCTTTTACTGTTCCAGAAATTATTGAATCAGTTCTGGGAGGTAGAGTGATATCAGTCTGGGCTATTATTTGCTGAACAGGCAAAACAGTTTCATTTCTAATATCGAACGCAGCTATTTCTTCTGAGTCTGAACGAAGCTCATTATTCTTAAAGTCCAAGTTAAATTTGTGCGATTTTAAAAAGTCGAGTCCGAGAATAAAAGAGTCTGTAATATTGGCGACATATACCACATGGTCGTATCTGGCATTTCCAAACGTGATTTCTACTTGCGCTTTTCCGCCCACTTCGATCTTGTCACCTGTCACAGTCTGGAGGGTCAGCGAGGGCGGAGTCCAGATAATCTTCAAATTTAATTTCTTGGCCAGATCCGTCCTTATGATGGTTACGTTCGCTCCAGTATCAATCACCATGTGGCATGGGGAACCATTAACATATCCCAGTACGAAGAGTCCATTACTGCCGCCATTCACTGATGAAATCTGCAAGACTTTCAAACGGGGCTTTTGAATATCTCTCAGCCTCTGTTCCTGAAAGTCGTCTCTTTTCTGTCTTCCTTCATGGGCTTCTCTGGTGCATTGATAACTGCGATCTTTACGACGAGAGTTCTTTTGTGCGTCACAGTATTTTCGTAAATGCCCCTCGCTGTTGCACTTCCAACATTTTACTTTCTTTGGGCCATCTCTCGTTCTATCGGATCTTAATTTTCGCTCTATGAGATCTTCAATTCTCTTCAATCTGTTCTCGACGCTCTCTGTGTCTTTGTCAGCTTCCTCTTGGACCGTTACCGCTCTAACAGCATGCCGATCTTTTCTCACGGCCCGCTGGGCTGCCTCTAGCTTCATTGCGAACACCAGAGCAGACTTCAAATCCTGATAATCCTCCAACATGAGTGCCTTTTGGGTTTCTGGATCACGGATGGCTTCAATAAAATGACGCACCGCCATTTCTTCTCGGACATTATCAAGGTGGTCCATGTAGGCTAGATGACACAGCCTATCTATGTCCGAAGCCAGCTCTTGAAGGGTCTCGCCAGATCTCTGCATCCTTGACTTAAGTTGGATTCTACTATATTCTTTCTGGCACTTCTCTCCGAATTTCATCTCCAAGGCACTGGCAAGGGCGCCAAAATCTCCTATCTTCGTCGCTCCGATAGTTTGCAATACATTAATTGCATCTCCGCTAAGGGAAGCTGCCAGTTGATTAGCTTTCTCGGACTCGCTCCAACCATTGGCTCTGGCGACGATCGAAAATTGGGTCTTGTAAGCCTCCCAGGGAGTCTTTCCGTCATAAGGCGTTAGTTTCACTGCTGGGTGGCGTGACGACAGTCTGATGTTTTCCGGTAACTTTCCCAGCTTGACGAGAGAGTCCAATTTTTCTTCCATTTTAGCTTCACATTCTTCCCGTATTTTCGAAACTATATTTTCTTTCCAATCCAATTTGTCCCCGATTTTATTATTAAATTCTTCACGTAATTCTATCAAGTTTCTTGCTTGGCTTTCTTCTAGTATCGACATTCTCTTCTCCATATTTTCTTGATTTGTCTGTATTTTTTCCTCCAGTCCGGATTTCATTTCTTCCAGTCCGGCTTCTATTTTCCGCTCCAGTCCGGATTTCATCACGTCGTGTGCGGCTCTTAATTCTTCCAGTCCGGTCTTCACATCGTCGTGTGCGGCTCTTAACTCCTCCAGTCCGGTTTTCACTTCATTGTGCGCTGTCTTTAACTCGTCCAATCCGGATTTCATTTCGCCTTGTACAGCTTTTATCTCATCTTGTCCGGCTTTCATCTCTTTTTTTTATCTCATCTTGTCCGGATTTCATTTCGTCTTGTCCGGATTTCATTTCCTGCATCATATTCATGAGCTTTTGAAGTTGTTCTTCCATTTTTTGTCTAGTCAAAACCATAAACTGGAAAATTAAAGTCTTTCTTTAGAATCCCGATTCTGACACCAAATGTTGCGGAATTACTCTGCTACTCCTGGGGTTCGTCGTTCTAAAGTCCTGTTGGTGTAAAAAGTTCAAGTAAAAAGTCACTTGTCAGGATGGAACACAAACTTTATTTCTTCTAGAACTTCGTAGAACAATCAGCTGCACACAATTCACAAGCACAATCTAGCAGTAACGTGCTTTTAACAATCCGCTTGGATCAGAAGCTCTCACAAATGCTGTATTTCTCACACAAAATAAGTCACTTTTACAGGCTAAAATTCCATGGAAATATTCAAGAGATATAGTACACTATCCCTTAAGACACAGCAATGAAGAATTTACACACAGCACTTTGAAAACAGCTTCACAAAGCAAGCTAAAATACAGCTTCTATAGCACTATCAGTTCACACAAAACAAGCGTACTCAGAGCTCTTCGCACATTGAATGTTCAACTCGCAACTGACTCTCGGGGCGATGCGCTCTTCTATAAATAGCCGGCGCAGGAGGTACAAGAGGTTTCCAGAAAAGTCAATTTCTCGAGGGTTCTACATAAAGCGTGAATTTTGATTACGTCATAGAAGAGAAATGTTAGGTTATTATGCGTTTTTAATGCAGGAAAAACAACTTCCAGGCCCCATTGGGAAAATCGCGCCAAATGACCAAAAAGTCGCCAAGCTTGGCGACTTTTGGCGAAATATCACCAAATTTGGCGCCAAAAATAAGTCCTCAAAAGTGAAGAGATCTAAGCTCTAGGACTAATATTTCTCGAGATTTCTAGAAGCCTATAGAAAAACATATGGGAAAGCGAAACCTCCGTATCTCCGGTTCTAATTGGCCGATTTTGATGCAACAAAAAGCAAAATTTATCTATTTGAAGCGTAGAATACGAATTTTAAACCATTCTAAGCCCCAGAGCAGCGGGTTGCCCCGAAAATTCGTAACAATATCTCCTGACATAAGGCACTTAAATTATACCAGCATAAATTACTAATATTGAAATAACATTTGCCAGTTGAATCAATTAAAATAAAAAGTTACTGCCTAAATCCATTAAATCACCCGGATCCGGAACTTTATCTGGGCCATATTAATATTGCTGTAAAAGATTCTGTTAAATTTTTAGGTTTACATTTTGACAAGAAACTTACATTTGCTAAACATATCTCAGACATCTGCAATAAATGCGAGAAAAAACTTAACATTTTAAAGGTTTTAACCAATACCTCTTGGGGGGCAGACCGTGATGCTCTCCTGCGCATCTACCGTGCTGTCATCCATTCTAAAATTGACTATGCAAGCTGCATCTATGGATCAGCTTCTAAATCAATGCTAAAAAAACTTGACACTGTGCATCATACTGCACTACGCATATGTTCCGGTGCTTTTAGGACATCGCCTGTCCATAGCCTTTACATCACCTGTCATGAACCATCTCTCACTCTCATACGTCAGAAATTATCATTAAATACCTATTTTCGCATCCTTTCCCATCCTCTACACCCCTTAAAGCATTCTTTTATAGACACCCAACTGGACCAGTTTTATGCAAATCGCCCTTCCTGCACTCCCCTCTTCGGACTTCGGATCCGTAGGAGTGTAGTCGGTACCCAATTGGAGGATGTAAATGTGTTCACTTGTTCACTTCATGAAGTCCCACCATGGACTATATTGCAGATTTCCTACCTACAACCATTCGAAGGCTTCACAAAACCAAACACTGCTCCCATAATATATCAACAGTTATTTCTAGACCATAAAAGCAAATATCGAAACTTTGAAGAACTATATACTGACGGCTCAAAATCTCATAATCATGTAGGCTTTGCTTATGTACATCGTAATCATTCTTGCAACTACACCCTACCTTCGTTTTGCTCCGTATTTACAGCCGAATTAATAGCTATTTATGAAAGTCTTATTTACATCTCTAGAGCAACTACCAAACAATTCATCATCTACTCTGACTCATTAAGCGTTTTGGAAAATCTGGGATCTGGTTCCCTAACTCATAGCTATATTCTTAAAGTCCTACACATGCACAAATGCCTCATGAACCGTGGATACAACATCCTCTACTGCTGGGTACCTAGCCATATCGGGATTCTCGGCAACGAAAGGGCTGATTCTTTGGCCAGGCATTCTACTGTCCCATATAATCTCCACCCACACTATTGTGATATAAAATCTGGCATCTCTTCCTTAATAAAAGGCACCTGGATACACATATGGGACTGTGAAACCCAAAACAAACTTCGTTCTATCCGGCCAGCCCTTACCCACTGGTCCACTCATCCATACCGCAAGCACGATGTCCTTCTGACTCGTCTTCGCATTGGACATACGCGAATTACACATAAGCACTTACTTCTGGGCGAACCTGCTCCGGAGTGCCCTCACTGTCATACTCAACTCACCATTCGTCATCTCTTATCGTCGTGCACTGCTTTTAATAGTTTTTACCAAATACTTTTTAACTGTTCTCATCCTAAACTTGACGATATTTTGGGTGAAACCCCACATCGAAATCTATTCGCTTTTCTTAAACGAATCAATATTTTTTATTCAGTGTAAAGTGTTCACTTCTGTCTGACTGGTATCTGGATGGGAGCCCCATCCAGATGTCCTCACTTTATCTACTTTTAACCCTTTTGAATTCTACATTTCACCTTTTTAGTCTTTTACATTTTAGTACACTTTAGTACAATTTTGAATTTTAGCTTTTACTAGGTTTTGTGTACCTATTACCTGAATACATCATGACACGATTTTAACTCCTTGTCTGGTGCAGTATGTCCTTTCTGGACCTTGTGCCATTAAAAACCAACCAACCAACTGAACACCCCTAAGAATCCGTATCTCAGCAATTTTGCATTCCCTGGCTGACAAAGGACCGCCAATTTTCCCTTCAGGATTCTTTGAGTTATATATGAACCTGTAAACAAACCCAAATATACGAATTAACTTAACATAACTGCTAATCCTATCTATAAACTTCTGAAAAACTCGCTCGTTAAAAACTGCAGTGAAAATAGAATTTTGAGGTTTCATTTCACTTAAAACAATATCCGAGTTTACAATAATGTCTGGAATGTCCTTGGGAAAGTCTGTTTTTGTGGTCAAAAAATGTGGGCCGTGCCACCACAATGAGTTCTGGACCAGCTGATGAGCGTACAATCTCCTGGAAACAGGATCAGCAGGATTCAGTTCAGAAGCGACGTGATTCCATTGGTACTGACTTGTCCAGTCATGAATGCAGGAGACTGTTAGCAACAAAAGTCTTTAAGGCATACGGTGACTTCTGAATCCAAGCCAGTGCAATTGTGGTGAAGGGAGAGCATGTGGGGCGAGAGCTGGGTTTGAACCCAGGGACTTATGGATGGTAGAATTAGGCGCAATCCGGCTTGGCCAAAAGGTACCTATTCGACCGGCCTTCAATTGCTGGGTGTTGTGTGCGCGGAGGTGATCTCGTGCCACCACACTATGTTGGAAAAAAAGGGTCCTGAGATACCCATTAGGGTTTAAGTAAAAAATTTCTATCACCATAATTTTTAATTTAATTTAGCAGAGTCATAATAACTTGCAGTGGTAGCGTTTGCTGATCTTTCTCGGATACCTATGATTTTAAATTTGTAATGCTGAAAAAATTACTTTAAAGACTTCAAATAACCAGACTTTAAATTTATAACAAGCATTAATTTTATTTAACAATTAACAAAAAAATATAACAGATATAAAATGACTAGGTAAGTAACTTGATGTAGTTTAAAAAAATCATTTTATCTTACTAATTCTTCATTCAAAAAACAAAAGGAGATCATGGCAGCAGCACAATCTGCAAATTAAGTTGACACTAGGAGGTTGACACTGATTTATAGGATGCCGGGGGATATTGATAAAAAATATGCAATTTCTTTGAATCCACATCCTTACAATTGATAACTTTATAACTGCTTGAAATACTGTATAATATCATGCTAAAATAAATTTTCCTCAAAAATCGAAAGCTGTTAAAAATATAAGTAATGCCCTTCCTGGGCAGAGGTAGCCTTCTTGGCTCACAGTGTTAAACTTGCATAGTGCTATACTAAAACGAAAAACTCGAAACTGAAGCTGGCACGTAAGACTGCTACTTTTAAATGATTTTGCCGCGGACTGGGTAACGCCCTCTCCGATCGAGTGGTGAAGCGGCGGTAAGCAGTAGCCAATCAGGTTGCTCTATGACGTCACTCCAGTGTACACGTGCCTGCCGGCTCCGATCATGACGCAACAACATGGCGGGTTCGCCGATGTCTGAGTGTGCTGGAGGAATAATTGTTTATCTCAAAGTGCTTACGTGCTAAGTTTAAAATAAAGCAGTACTTGTGATTTTAAAGCATTTAAAAGGGGTTTGAAACTAAGGAAGGTGAAAAAGAATTAAGTTATAACTGCACAGGTATTTGAATGATAATTACTATTTAAAATAAGTTGAACAAAGTTGAAGTTAAGTTGAACACTTAGCATTTGAAATTTCTGGGCCAACACACTACTCCCTCCCTAGAGAGTCAGTTGGAGGCTGACGAACGATATTCCAAGCGTTATGGAATGCTGCCACTCGTTGTGGACTTTGTGAGGTTGCTGCCGCTCGTTGCAGACTTTGTGAGGTTGCTGCCGCTCGTTGCGGACTTTGGAAGAGCCGAGTGAGAGATGGAAGAGGGCGGTGCTGGCGCCATATGTCGCTGTAGGCAAGAAGGAGAATGCGTGTTTGTTGTCCGGGTCGCCAATGAAGGGAGAGAGCGTGGGGCGAGAGCTGGGTTTGAACCCAGGGACTTATGGATGGTAGAATGAGGCACAATCTGGCTCGGCCAAAAGGTACCTATTCGACCAGCCTTCAATTGCCGGGTGTTGTGTGCGCGGAGGTGGTCTCGTGCCGCCACAGTGGAATCAGACCACAGGAAGACTTTGTCGACCTTCAAGCGTAATGCAGGAAGTAGCTTATTCGCGAGCGTGGCAAGAACAACACAAGCGCTCAATTCCAACCTCGGTATGGATATAGTCTTGATGAGAGCAACGCGAGACTTGTTGCACACTAATCTCATGGAGATATTATCAGCCGAGACACACTGTAGATAGATTGAACACCCATAAGCAAGGGAACTGGAATCTGCAAATCCGTGAAGAAGAATTCGTCCCTCACATCCCACGTATCTGGGAATTTGAATATCCTGTATTGCTGGAAGCGTCGAAATAAACCTTTTCCATTCGCTGACTATATTCTCTGGCAATGTGTTGTTCCAATTGATCTTAAGAGTCCACAAGCTTTGCATAAATATTTTTGCTTTGGTCGTTACTGGCCCAATCAAACCCATAGGGTCAAAAATTTGAGCTATTGAAGACAAGACATTTCATTTTGTATAGGAATCACTAAATTTGAGGGAAACCTTGAAAGAAAACGTGTGGGACACAAGTCTCCAAAGCATGCCTAAGGCTTTTGTAGAGTTCTCGAGAGGATCTTGAATTAAACGTTCGCTGTTCCTGGATGCATTTTCCCAAAGTTCTTCGCTGTTGGAGCACCACTTATGCAGAACCATTCCGCATCGCTGAAGCATCTCGATTAATTGCCTTTTCGTCTCTTTAGCAGTACTCAAACTGCTACTTCCACTTAAAATGTCGTCCACATAGAAGTCTGACAGCACAGCAGCCGATGCCAACGGAAACTGAGGATCTTCATCATAAGCCAGTTGCTTTAAGGCTCTCGTGGCCAAAAATGATGCACTGGCTGTGCCATACGTAACAGTTTGTAATTGATACGTTTTAACATGACTGCTAAATCCCGTTTTTCACAATATACGTTAATATTTTTTCTGTTCTGGATGAATTAGAACTTGCCTGTACATCTTCTGTATATCGGCCATGAAAGCATATCTATAAGTGCGGAATCTCACAATAATAGAAAAAAGCTCATCCTGTATAAAACCGCCGTTTAATAGAATATTGTTCAGTGAAAGACCATTCGAAGTAGGCGAAGATGCATTGAAAACTACGCGTAATGGAGTTGCCAATTTTTCAGGTCTGTGCACACCATGATGAGGCATATAGTAACTGGGATTTTTGGAATCTTCGTCACGAATCTCCCTCATGTGTTTCAGAGAATCGTATTCCTCCATGAAATTCACGTACAAATTTTTCATTTGTGAATCTGAATTCAAACGATGCTACAACGAATGTAGTCGTCTCTCTGCGACTCCTCTGGATTCACCCAGTACAGTATTCCTTTTAAAGGGCAGTTTCACCACGTAACGACCAGACGCATCGCGATAGTGAGTGTCACGAAAATACTGTTCACAGAATTCCTCTTCCGGAGACAACCCTTTACATTGTTCGTCGACAGATTCGATCTCCCAGAATCTGCGCATTTTATTTTCCAGTTCATCTATTTGTACAGATAATCCACAATACTGATCATTTTTAGATGTAACATTTTTTAGAGATCCACTCACGATATAACCGAACACTGTATTTTGCATAACTACATTGTCATCTGGCAGGCGAAATTTGCCTTCTCTCAAAAGGTCAAAGAATACTTCTGCACCAATCAATAAGCTTACTTCTCCAGGCTAAAGGAAATCTGGATCTGCTAACTTAATTTCAGTTGGCATATTAGATATATCAACATCAAAATAACCAGATGGAGTAAAGTCTGTTATCCTGGGCAAAACCAAAAAATCCAATGTTTCAAGATAAGTGCCGGCTTCGTTTGAAATTGTTGTCTGCACCTTTGATTTCA
Organism: Cheiracanthium punctorium; assembly: GCA_038373885.1. NCBI lineage: Eukaryota > Metazoa > Arthropoda > Arachnida > Araneae > Cheiracanthiidae > Cheiracanthium > Cheiracanthium punctorium. Next base: position 13,413 of record JAWZYV010015557.1, read on the forward strand.
ATTCCAAAGAAGAATCATTAATAGGACTAACTGGAACATGAGTCCTCTGTCTCTTTAATTCTAACTCATTTGTGAATTTTGAACTCATAAAATGGCACAAAGATCCATTATCTAATATGCAGCAACCTTTAACAAATATGCCCTGCGAATCTCTCACCAGTATGATAGCAGTTGACAACAGAATCGTTTTCCGTTGAACATCATCGTTAGTAGTGGATAGAACCACATTTTCACATTCCTTACTCAAATGCTCCCTCCTCTTCGTTGACGTCTCCAATTCCTTTAGTGCGGAGGGGCACTCTGGCTTGTGTTTATGAAGCAAAGTATGATGAAGTTTTCCACACAAGTAACACTTATATTTTGATTGACAGGAACGCAATTTATGAAAGTTCAAGCAGTTATAGCAGATCTTATTTTTTTTTTGACAAGTTCAAAACGATCTCTGGTGTTCATATTCAAAAATACAGAACACTTATAGAGGGCATGCTTTTCATTGGAACCACAAGCCAAACAAGATCTTTGGTGTGAATTACGGTTTAACATTAAAGTTTTAGATTTTAAATTTTGTTCAGGTGGAGCCTTTTGTCTGAAGGGTGCATTTCTGTTTAAACTCTCGAGAATTTGGCATCTCTTTTCGAGAAATGACACAATACATTCCAAGTAGGCACTTCAGTTGTATTCAGCGACAATTCAAATTGTTTGCGTGTTTCTTTATCAAGTTTCTGAAGTATAACATTTATCAGCAAAACCTCTGAGAGGTTATTACTTTCGTAACCCAAAGTTTTTAGAGCTCTAATGTGATTTAACATTTTATCAAGCAGGTTTCTCAAATCCCCGTAAGATTCATGCGAAAATTTCTCGAAGTTTAGAATTGCTTGAACATGGGAATCTACTATAGCTCTTTTATTTTCATATCTTTCTTCTAGTGCTTTAAACAGCGATTCAAATGTATCGTCGAAGTTCCGATATTTCCAGCCTCTCCCCTAGGAGTGGATTTCAAATTGTATAATTTCTGCTTACTTGTCAATTGATGGTTTTTTGAAATTAAACTTGAAAATTAAGCTTTGAAATTATAAAATTAACTGTAATTACCTGTGAAAATAGGCAATGGTATATCGGGTAATTTTATCGACGAACACTGAAAGTCATTTTTATCCTCTTTAGAAATAGCACAATTAGAAGCATTAGAAACAGTCTCTGGTTTTAATTCATTTTTAAATCTTACCTTCAAATCATCGATATCCTCATCCATTTCTGAAAGCTCACTTTCTATAATTTTGAGCTCCTCATCTTTTAATAAACTGTAATATTCGATCCTAAGCTCCTCCAATTTTGACTTACACTGTTGTAAGCTTTCCTCTTTAACCTTTAACTTGCTGGAATCCTTATTCTCTTCCGACAGGAACGTAATGAGCTTTGTTAACTAAGCTTTTATATAACCACGCTTCCGGTTTAAAAGGTTAAAGAGGAGCGCCTGAAACAGACATCATGTAAACTGTCAGTTGAAGAAACATGCTCGATACAAATATGCACAACAGCGAAGCACTAATTTAACTTCTTGAAGCAAATGCGACTTTACAAACTTTCAAAGCCCCTCCGGCTCGACGGACCATTTTCATGTTGTGCGCTGGATTTTACAAAGACACCACGCTGGAGGTGTTTTATTTTTCTTTATTTAAAAACAATGGACTGTAAAACAATTAGAAATTTTCAACTAGAATAAAACTTGGAACACTGCATTAAACGAATCTTTTTACACTAAAAATGCACAATGCTTAATAAACCTTGAAACTTTCAATATTTGTGCGAGAATCACACTGAGATTAAAAACTTGTAACTGAACTGTTTTGCAAAGTGAGCAAGGAGTACGAGCGAAGGGTTGCCCGGTTTTGCCAGTTCTGAGCCAAGCGCTCGCCAAGATGGGCTAAAGCGGCCAATACCGAACATATATAGTTATTTTTTTCCAACCGCGTTGTCATGGCATATCAAGCCTTGGCAGGAGGTGGATCGCCCAAAGTGACGGACACTTGTGAAGGGGCACCCAATGGACAACCATTATTAACCCTAACGAGTAGGTCACAAACACCCAAGGCCGACCCGGGAATCGATCCCGGATTCAAGATGTGGTAAAACAAACACTACCTGGGCAGCTATGTATAATTATATAAAACATGCTAATTTATTACTGCAACAAGAATTTCTACCGTACAACTTAATAAAAATTTATTTTCAGACAATAAATGGTGTGCGGTTCAAACACAATGTACCTTGAATCTAGTTAGGTTGTTGTTGTTGTGGGATTAAGGCCAATTATCTATATGAGGGATTTCAACCCCCCTCCATGGGGGTTTTTCTAGTATGTCCTAACCCATATTCACGCTAAGTTTCGGAGGAAACCATGAAAAGCTTCGAATGGTTAGGTCGGTGGACGTGACCTGGTTTTGAACCAGGCACCTTCCGAGTCCCAGTTTCAGAGCACTTTGCGTCACAGTTCAAAGGTAGGCTTAACCCATCTATCTCGATTTATCGACTCTTCTGTGTATATGTTACAGTGAAAACCCGAAATCCGTCAAAACCTGAATTAACTAGGGAAAACGCATTCTAACTGACAGCGTTAGGCAAAACCCGAATTAACTAGGGAAAACCCCGATTTATTCGGGTTTTGACTGAATTGTTAGACAATAATTTTTACATCTATTAAAAATTATTACATTATTTCAACGATATGTGTTCCCTGATTTTTAAGCCATTTTTTGCTATTAAAGGGAAAATTACAATTCTGATTCGTTTAAAATAGTTCTTCTAAATTACACAGTTTAACTTTTTTTTTTCAAAAATAAAATGGTTTTCTGTGCATCTTCCCTAGTTAATATAGCATCAAGAACAAGTCCCTAGTGAATTTTGTCCAATTAGAATTACTCGATTTTGTCCAATTAGAATCACTTGAATTTGGAATTGTTCCTTGTTTTCAAACTTTCAAAGCAAGTGCAGTCGTCTGGTTTTATTCTTGCAGGAAAGTTCTAGTGTTGTTTGATTTATTTATGATGAGTACAGAAAATGTTGATGTTTTTTGCGCTAAAAACTGGAAAAAGAGATTTCTTGAACAATTACTGTTAGATAAAAAACAAAATAATTTTAATGTTCTAACAAGTGATGAATACAGCACTCTTTTATCAGAGGTTGAGGAAGCCAAATCTGCCGTTAGGAAGACTTCTGCTCAATATCGCAGGTTAAAAAGGTTTGACATTCTTGAAATCAGTGGAGTAAAAATGTTGGTTTCTTCAAATGAGCCAATAAAATATCATTAACCAGTTGAAGAAATATTTTATGTTATCGAAAGTGCGCATATGGCCATAGGACATGGATGTAGAGACAGACTCAAAATTGAAACTTCAAGAAAATATGCTAACGTAACTACTGAGATGATACAAATTTTTTTATCAATGTGTGAAACGTGTCAACAGAAAAAAAAAAGAAAACAAGAAAAGGTTTGGTTTCTAAACCTATTATTCACCCAGAAATGAACAGTCGCTGTAAAGTGGATTTGATTGATATGCAGTCCCAGGCAGATAATGAATATAGGTTTATTATGGTTTACCAGGATCATTTAACAAAGTTTGTATTACTGCGGGCACCTCAGAGCAAAAGAGCAGAAGAGGTTGCTTTGCAACTACTTGATATATTTTGACATCTGGAGCTCCTTGTATACTGCATTCTGATAATGGAAGAGAGTTTGTAAATTCTATTATAGATAGAGCAGTTATCTGCATACTGACCGGAGTTGAAGATTGTTCATGGGAAGCCTCATCACAGCCAGTCGCAGGGTTCAATTGAGATCGCCAACCCAGACATAGAAAATATGTTCGCTTCATGGATGAAAACCTCTCAGGGGGAAAACCTTCTTTAGGTTTTTACGGGTGTCGCAATCCCGGGGCCCCAGCGATCTTTCGCTTTTCTTTGTTCTACTCTCCTCTTCTCTTAGCTATCTCCTTCCTTTTCCCCCTCAGTGTAGTTTCCTCTGTGGAGGTGAGGGCCCCCCTTTAGAAGCTGCGGTCGCCCTGTGCCGTCAGCTTCTATTGGCGGAAAACTACCCACGTGTTGGCCGTGCGTGGAGACCCGTGTCCCCGGAAATGGGGATCCTGGTAATTGAGGGGTGTTCCCATAAAGGAAATCATCATTACGGAATTTCCACAGACACGGGAGAAACCTCAACACACTGCTTTGGTCTCGGCTTCGGGTAAACGGGAGGTATACAGCGTTCCCCTGTATATCAATTGGCTGGTGGTACTGATTTCGATCAACTGCTAGGGATCAAGCAATCGGACATCTACTGGGCACGTCGTTAAGGGTAGACGCTGCCTAAGGCATGTACTGTGCGCGTATAGACCCGACTAGCACTGGTGTGCAAATGCACACCCCCTCGTTGGGCTCCGTGGTGAGTGGTGCGGTCGGGTCCGAACCTCAATTCTCCCAACATGGGTTCAAAAAAATCTTTGTCTATTGTCAATGCCCCGCTGTACACTACCAATGAAAACATTGAAACACAAATAACAAACATGAGCGCTCGATTCTTCATCGTACATTATGTTGAAGGTAACTTTAATGAAACATCCCCATTAGACACAGTGCATCATACCGCACTACGCATCTGCTCCTTCTACAGTTTGCTTTTATCATTTTTAGACTTCACAGTTTTTAGCTTTTCTTGTTTTATGCAACATCCTTTTACCTGACATCGTTTTTTACTCTCTGTACATAGTCTGGCGCAGTATGTCCTTTTTGGACATTGTGCCAATAAACACAACCAACCAACCTCATGGATGAAAGATAATAAAACTACAAAGTGGTCCAATGGTCTTCATTTTGTCCAATTCATGAAAAATGGAGCTCTACATTCAGGAATTAAACAATCACCACACAAAGCTATGTTTGGGATTGAACCAAGAGTTTGATTGACAACCTCAACGTTGCCATCAGTTATTATAAAAAAATATCCAAGACGAGGATGAACTTCAGAAAATTTTTGAGGACATTAATGAAGAAGAGCAAGAAACTGACGCAGCACAATGAGGGGAGTATATGCTTGGTAGTAAGTAAACCAACATTTTTCAAATTAGAAAAGAAGTTAAAGAAAATTTAATAAAACAAGCCAAACGAATGAAAAAGATCTCTGATGCAACACATCCTCAGGTTGATGTTGGTGGTAATGTTGTTATCCCCATTCCAGATCGTCTAATGGAATTGATATTTTTTTTTCTCCCTCCCGAAAATTTCAACTCCCCCTCCATTCATAAATGCTGGTAAGGAGACTCCCTACAAAAAAAATGAATTTCCTTCCCTGGATCCAATAATTCTTAGTATTGAAAGAAGGATGACCTTTGCATCCTTGATATCATCTGCCGAATTAGTGTTTGATGAGCTAGGATTATTTTCAGAGAAACCATCATGTTTGAAATAGTTTTTTTTTTTTTTTGGGGGGGGGGGGGTCTTTACGATACATAAATCTAATTTTTATGCACATCTCTTACTGCATCTGAAAAAGATGGCTTGAAGTCACTTTTTCATCAAAAGCCTTTATTCTGCCATTAACCAATTGCTTGTTATACTTTCTCTTCCTGATCATTCCTCTCTTCAGAAGTTCATTTCGTAGTTACTGTGTAGTAAAATGCTAATTTCTGAAAACTAGAAAAAATTTCTAAACCCCCATGGTTATCTGTAGTTGAAAATAACTAAGTAAACTCCAAATTTTACATTAATTGGTGTAAAATTATACAAACAAAACTGTCACTTTGACAAGCTGTTTTGATATGTAGAGTAACATGAAAACTGGGTATCATGATAATGAAATCCAGATGTATCAAATATTTATGGGTACAAAGTATTTAAATTGTTTGATTTTTGTTTGTTAAATTGTCTTATAAAACTTTGAGAAAGTTAAAAAAACAAAAACCGAAGATGCATGCAAGTTGTTCAAAAGGGTGTTGATATACACTAAATTCATACCAAAACATTCATCGTTTTTTTTTCAAAATTCGTGTAGTAAGAAATCAGGTGTATCTTCAAATGACATAACAACTAAGACCATGGAATTACATACTGATAAAATTGAAGAAAATAAAAATGATTCAACTTATGATGTAAATAAAATAAGTGACTATTCAACTTTTGAAAGAATCTCCAGAAGTAATGAGAGTTCAACTTCTGAAAGAATTGGAGAAAGTAGCGATTCTTCTTTACAGGATTTAAAACAGCCTAAACTCCTTCAAAATGATTTAGAGCAATTTGTTGTAAAGACAAGTTCTAATGTGAAGCATGATCTTGACCTGCAAGTAGCAAAGTTCTTTTACAGTTGCAACATTCCATTTAATGTTGCTGAGCAAGAAGAGTTTCTCCAGAGCCTGATTATGACCAACAGGGGCCCCGGGCATTGATGAATTTTGGGGCCCCCATCTATGAAATTTCTTTTATTTTTCATAAAATTTTGATATAGAAAAGAATATTTCAGAGCAACATTGGATATGGGGGGCCCTTTAGAGCCGGGTGCCTGGGCAAAGCCCCGATTTGCCCATGCGATAATAAGGCTCTGAGTTTCTCACTCTTCTACAAAAACTTCGACCAGGTTACAAGCCACCATCAAGAAAAGCATTATCTGAAAACTTGTTAAATGAAGTAACAACATTGCTTGAAAATGACATGACATCAGCCCTAGAAAATAAAGAATGTGCCTTAATTACAGATGGCTGGAGCAATATCCACAATAAATCTCTAATTGCTTCATTCTTGCATACAAATAAAAAATTGTATTTTCGAAATGCAGAAGAATGTGGAAGTAATGTGCCATCATAGGAGCAGACTAAAACAACAGCACAAGAATACAAGAAATGAATTAATTAAAATAATAATTATTCAGTACATCGTCATGAAAGGTGACGATAGGATGACCTAAGTTCACCTCATGCATGGAAATAAGATCATTTATGCAAAATGAGAGGTGAAACATTAAAAATTAAAAATATTACTGCACGAACTACTTTGCACATTGGAGGCGAGGTGTGATGCGGCGAGCAAACATGCTGCGGAGAAAAAGTTTGGAGCGGGCCTTTGACGAGTGTAGCGAAAGCTGCCGGTATCTTGCTTTTTCCTCTCTCTCTCTCTCTCCTCTTCGTTCTTTTAATGTCTCACTATGGGACGAATAACGACTATAATTTTCTTTCCCTCTTAAGTTTTTTTATTTCTCACCGGATCCGGTTATGTAAGTTTTAAATATTTATTTTATTTTATATTTTATTATCTGTCCACTCAGAATAATTTTTTTACGGTTAACGATGTTTCTTTTTTATTTTAATATGAAAAGAAAAATTTTCAGCTCCCTAATATTAAGAGTTCAAGTGCTTCACTTTAATTTAATTATATGAGATGATGTTATGTTGTATTAAGTAGTTGATGGTTAAGAATGTATTTTCTGTTATTGAGATTTACTTTCATTATGTAAGACAGATTGATAATGAATAAATTCAATTGGAGCTTATTTAATTGCCTGGTTATTGGAGTCAATCTCTCTGTATATCAAGTTTTATTTCAGGATGTTTAGGTTTTAATTTTCTCTCTAGAATGAATATCAAAATTTTCTTTTACAGGTTCGCGTTAATTAATTTCTTTTATTCATCTAGATGATTTAACTTATCTGGTTATGTCACAAAGCCAAGTACTAAACACTTATGTTCATGACGGCCTTAATAAAAGGTTTCAGCAGTTTATTTAAGTAAATTAATCGTTTCCAAAATTAATTAATAAAAATGCACCAGGTATAAATAAGTAAAAAAAAAACACCCCAGTCGCAACAATTGTAGGTGAAAATGTTTCTTCATAATCAATTCCATATTTTTCCTTCCGTGCTCATTGACCTGTCTTTCGCCAGCCCGGACATTTATCTCTACCGACAAACTCATGTCCTCCCCGATCTTTTCGAGTCCTACCATTTCCCGATCCTTATTAAACTACCTCACTCTCAAGGTGCGAGCACTTTGTGCTCCCGAACAGATTGGACTCGGGTGGATGCTCAATTGAATTGGAAATTGCAGGCCCGGGAGCCGCTCACAATCGAAAACATCATGCACGTCCACACAACCGCCGTTCAGGACCACTCCCATAAAATTCAGCTAAGGGCGAGAACGAACCCGGAGTGGTGGGACCCCCAATGCGCCTGGCTCCTAGGATGAAAAAGAAAATATCTGCGGCTGGCCAAGAAACACCTCTCTTGCAATTACAGGGTAGAATATAAAAAGCTCACTGCCCGCCTCCACCGTCGCATGCGCGACCAAGCCAAGGCGTTCTGGAGTAACCAATGCAGCAACAACACCGGCGGGAAACTTTACCCTATCCTTAAAGCACTAGCGAGACGTCAAAACGGGAGCGATTCCCACTTAATCCTAGAACATGAGAACAGGACGCATACTGAACGCGAGGACCAAGCCGCTATCTTCACTTCCCAATTCGGGAATGCATATTCTATGGATGCTATCCCGTATGACCTAAGCCAACAGGACGATCGTTGGGAAAACGATTTCACAATAGCAGAGCTAAACAGTGCCATCAGCAAAGCCAAATGCTCCTCCCCCAGGGAAGACAGGATTTCGGTGGCCCGTTTCAAAGCTCTCAATGAAGCGAGCTGGAAGCGCCTTCTAAACACTTTCAACGAGCTGCTGCGTACGGGTACCGTACCCCAAAGTTGGCAGTCTGCACGTATCCTACCCATTTGGAAGTGCAGCCGCCCCAAACTTCGATCTCTTCCTACCGCCCCATAGCGCTTACTGTGTCGTGCTGCAAAATAATGGAGCGTATGCTGTTGAAAAGAGTGCTGGACCACGCGATGGACAGGCAAATCTTCCACCCTCGCCACTTCGGATTCCTACCCAATAGTGATTGTACCAGAGCCCTACAGGTGCTCTGGAAGGACATCAAAGAGGCTCGGGAAGGCGGTGAATATGTACTGGCTGTCAAATTAGACATTCACTTGGCTTATGATTCGGTGTGGAGAGATGGCCTCGTCTACAAAATGGCAATGGTTGGCATTGGAGGTAACGCAGGAAGATGGATAGCCAACTGGCTTTGTGAGCGGTATATAAACGTTGGTTGGAGAGGAACCTACTCCAACCCAGTCTACTCTCACAGGGGTGTGCCGCAGGGGTCGGTACTATCTCCAATACTGTTCATGATCTACATGTGGGATGTCTTTGAGGTGTTTGAAACCGGGGTTCGGGCGATCGTATATGTCGATGACGTGGTGATGTACGCTACCGATAAAGACCTGGCTAGGACGTTTAACCAACTATAAGAAACCTTGCACAGGATGAACGTTTGGTGTAACTATTGAAAACTTTCCCTTCAGGCGAGTAAATGCGAGGCCATCAATTTTTCCCGCAAACGCACTGCCTTTCCAAACCAGTTTAGGCTCCAGGGGTTGCCTATTCCATGGAAGGGTGTGGTAAAGATCCTTGGGTGTTGGTTCTCCAGGAACCTAGGGTTTCGCGTACATATAGAGGATATTCGTCATAAGTGCACGAAGCTGTTGAACCTACTAAAGGCTTTTGCGACCCCAGGTTGGGGAGCTCGTGATGTGTGGTATCAACCCATTTTTATTTAAAGTGATTTTGTTTTTTTTTAATAATAAGTTTTGCAACAAGTGTTTCCTTTTAAATAACTTACAATAATTTTGCTATATTTTAATGAGTATTTTACCTTTTTTTAAGTTAATAATGATATATCTTTAATGCCTCCTTAAATATTTTCTTTTAAATATTTGCTTAATTCACTTTATTTATTATGTTTTTGCCTTAAGTCTGTTTTTCTATGATACCAATGTAGTGACCCCATGCTATTTTTTTTTCCTTCCTACTTCTGAAGCTAAATCCTAAGATATTTACTTAAATTTAAATGTTTTCCTTTTATTTTATTCTTTTACTAATATTTTGGATTAGAGTTTGTTCCTAGTTAGGAATAATTCTTAATTTTGAGCTTTTCCCCGTGCGATTTGACCATTTTTACAGCCTAGGTAGTGTTTCGATAAATCGCCTCTTTTTTTTTTTTCATTTCACGTGACGCTTCATCTGTTTTCTCGCCATCTTAAAATCATCCGCCATTTTCAGTGAAGATTGGTGCTTTGCACACGGACTCCTTTTTCCCGCACGTTTCTCTCCAGAGATTTCGAGAAGGAAGTTGGCATTGGTGATCTGTCATTGGTTGAGGAGGCAGCGCGTGAGAGGGGGAGTGTTAGAAAAAAAAAAAAAAAAAAAACGCTATTTCTTTACTTACCTTTTATTTCCATGACATTTTATCTCTAAATTTGCTAAAGTGAAAAAATGAAACTTTTGTAAACTCCTTTAAAAGTTTTCTAAGTGAAAAACGTAACTTCGCTAACATTTGAAAATGGCGGTGTAAACATCGTCATGTCTTTAACGCCGTAATAAAAAGTTTACATTTCTCGCCGATAGATGGCGCTGTTCCTAATTTGCATAAAATAAGAACTCTTTTTTCCCCCTATGCAAATATCCATCATAGTCCCGCACTAACTGGCAGGTATAAAAAGGGCATCACAAGTTAACTTTTCTGTCAGGCAGAGAGTGTTCTCGATCTGCTATGTTGTGTGTGTAATCAACCGATGTGATTCAAGTAGAGCCGGATCAGGGATCCGTGCTGCGGTACCCAGATGATTCAATATGATGTGATGTGTTTTGTGAATCAGTATAAGATCGCCGCTGGCGACTTATCTTCGAGAAAGCTTATTTTTATTTGTGCCACTAATCGGATGTTGCTTAAGTATTGTGTCTTCACCATGTGCACTGTGTAAACCTACCATAATCATCTTGTTTCAATAAACTACAGAAAAAAAGGTACCTAATTTGTCTTTCTTATTTAAACGCATATTCAAAACCAAAGATTTCTACTGTGCAACTCAACTTAAATGAGTTTCAACTCTGCCTAGAATCTACAAAAACTTATTTTACAGATAAAATCCAGTGACTATTCAATTTCAGCCAAACACTTTTAATTTGTTTGTTGAATAGCTTAATTTATAATGCAATATAATCAGTTAAGTAGTTTCCTTTTCACGGTTATGGGCCATCAAGCCCAAGTTTAAATGTGTTTTGAATATGTCGAGTGTATTTATAATGTGTTCTGTTTTTAAAGTGTTTTTAACATATACAAACAGATTTTAAGTGCCTTAAAATTATAAGAGGGCGGGCCTGTAGTGTTTTTAATCTTTTCTTGTAAATTGTGTTGTATCCTAACATTCCAAAATGGAAGCTTCAATTAGCCAAATGGAAAAATTGTCTGCCGACAATTATGAGTCTTGGCAGGAAGACGTAAGGGTATTGTTGATGGATAGTAATTGTTGGGAAATAGTCAGTGGTATAGAAAAAAGACCCCCTGAAACTGACGCTAAGGAATTAAGGGATTACAAGATTAGATACGGGCGTGCTTACAGCACGATATTTTTGAACATTTCAAATGAATATAAGCCTCTTATTTCTGGCACTTATGACCCCAAAGAAGTTTGGGAAAAATTAAATAAACACTTTAAACCTGAATCTAGAGCTCGTGCTATGAGACTCACAGATGACTTTTTTTCATGTAGATTGAACGAAGGGGAGGAAATAGGCTTATTTGCAGCCAGGTTGAGGATGATAGTTAAGCAATTAAAAGACGCTAACGCTCCCCCAGCTGACTGGTATCAGTCATTTCAATTGCTAAGGTACTTACACTCGGAGTATCAGGGGATTGTTCAAACAATTTACCGCTGGCCTGACGAAACATTTAAGTTCGATTTAGTTTTAGCCGAACTTTTGGCTGAGGAGGCCAGACTAAAGCAAAGTGTAGGGGATCAAGCTACCGTCGCAATGTCTAGTCAAGTGAAGCGTGTCCCACCTAAGAATAGTATAAAGAAAGACACTAGAAAGTGCTATAGGTGTGGTAGAATTGGACATTTAATTGCTAGCTGTAGGATCCCTCCCCCCAGTAATCGTAAAAGTAACAAACGACAACCCAAGAATCATATGATAGAAGCCCACACAAGTGAGGATTTAAATGATTCCTCATGGATTTTGATACAGGGGCTAGTGCTCATTTTTGTCGGGATAAAAGACTTTTTAAAAACTTTGAACCAATTAAAGGTCGGTCGATGTCGGTCGCCCTAAACGGCATTGATTGTTCCATAGAGGGAAGGGGAACAGTCGAGTTAAAATTTCAAGGTGGTAAAGTTTTAAAAACATTAAAAAACGTCCTCTATTCCTCTAAATTAAGGAGAAATCTCCTGTCAGGTCCTGCATTGGACACTGAGGGCATTACATTTAGAGGGGGAAATAACAAAGTAGAGGTATTTTCACGTGACCGACAAAAACTATTTACAGCACACAAGAATCGTGGTCTGTACCATGTTTACCCTACAATAACTAATAAAAAGAAAGCAGAGGCTAATTTTTCTTCAAAAGGTGACAATCAGAACTTAGAACTTTGGCATAGCCGTTTTTGTCATATTAATTGTAACGCTATAATTGAAACTAGTAAGGGAAAGGTATTTGGCCTACCCGTTTTTAAATCTAAGTCGTATAAACCCTGTCATGTTTGTAAAATAGCAAAAACTAGAAGAAAGAGCTTTAAAAGTATTCCCAAGATTCGATCGAACAAACCCCTCCAACTTTTGCACATGGCTGTTTGTGGACCTTTACATCCATATCGGGACATAAATTCTTTTTAACGATAACAGATGACTACTCAAGAAAAGTCACTGTTTATCCCATGAAGCAGAAATCTGAAGTCTTCGAGAATTTTAAGAGGTACCAAAAACGTGCAGAACGGTTTTTAAACAGAAAAATTATCAATATCAGAACGGATAATGGCATGGAATTCTGCCATAATGAATTTAAGAAGTTTTTGGAGGAGGAGGGCATTAAAGCTGAAAGAACCAATGATTATACGCCGGAACAGAACGGTGTAAGTGAGAGATTTAATTACACGGCCTTGGACGCTGTAAAAGCTATGTTACACTCCAGTAAACTGGGAAATGGTTTTTGGTCGGAAGCATTGTTATGTTTCACATACATCTGGAACAGGGTATGCCACGCAAACCAATCTAAAACACCGTTTGAGCTATTTTGTGGTCGCAAACCTTCAGTAAAGCATATACGAACTTTTGGATCAAAAGCGTTCGTAGGTGTACCACGTCAATTACGAAGTAAGCTCGAAATGAGGGCAAAACAAGGCATACTACACTCATGTCCATAAATTAAGGATAATTCAGAATCACACAGAAATTGATCTCTAAAATAAAAATTTCACCTGTGGAATGATCACACACATCTTGAAGAAGAATATGCAAATTACAGAAAACCACCAGATGGTGTGGATGGTACGTCACAATGACGAGAGTGTAAGAGAAGGGTATATAAGGAATGGTGGCAAAGAAGTAAAATTCTTCACAAGCGCTGTGAAAGCCTTTCAGTGCAAAAACCGTATAGTTATGGCACAAAGGAGGCATTTGGATGATGTTTTACGTGGCAGAATTATCGAACGACTGGAATGTGGACGTACCAAGCTGGAAGTATCTGAGGAACTTGGAATCACCCAGAGTGTCATCTCCAGGCTTTGGCAACGATTCCAAGATGATGGTAATGTGAGTAGACGTTACAGCACAGGTCGCCCCCGAGTTACAACGCGGTATGAGGACCGCTATTTGGCAGTTACTGCCAAAAGAAACAGACGGAGTACAGCATCAGACCTGTCTCGTCAGCTCTCTTCAGCTACCGGTACGACAGTTTCAAGGCAGACCGTGTACAGACGCTTAGGGCACATTGGTCTATATGCTCGTAGGCCTGTCAGATGTGTTCCACTTACCACAACTCACTGTCGCCTGCGATTAACCTGGAGTAGAGAGCATGCATTGTGGACACCGCAACAGTGGTCTTGTGTGATGTTTTCCGACGAGTCCAGGTTTAGTTTGGAGTCTGATTCTCGCCGGACATTCACCTGGAGAGCGCCAGGTACCCGTTACCACCAAGAGAACACCATTGAAAGACACCGTTACGGTGGTGCAGGATGGCTCATTTGGGGAGGAATTATTCTTGGTTCCAGAACTGACCTGCATGTTCAGAGTGTAACGATGACAGGCCACTTCTATCGGGATGTCATTCTGGAACAACATGTACGTTTGTTTCGGGGCGCCATGGGTGCTGAATTTGTGTTTATGGATGACAACGCCCGTCCTCACCGTGCAAACATTGTAGACGAATGCCTTCAATCGGAGGATATCACCCGTATGCATTGGCCAGCATACTCACCGCACTTGAATCCAATAGAGCATGTGTGGGATATGCTTGGCCGACGAATTGCAGCCCGTCAACCCCCTCCCACCTGTCTACCGGAACTTCGGAGTGCATTGCTTGATGAGTGATGTAATATTCCCCAAGATCAGATTGATCATTTGATACTCAGCATGCCTAGGCGTTGTCAGGCCTGTATTGCATCGTCCGGGAGACATACTTCGTATTAACCATCCTACTAACCATGTTATACTGTTTTTTGTAAATAGGTTCTTTTTTGAAATTTGGTCAAGGGAGTAAAACTTGCAATTTTTATTAATTATGTCAAACATATAGCATCTTTTTTGCTCTTTACTTTTTGTTTAATAAATAGACTTTACAAATAAGTCAAATTTGTTTTGCTTCTTTCTCTTTCTTTGCCTGAACTTCATTATCCTTAATTTATGGACATGAGTGTAGTTGGGTACGCTATGTTTACCCGTGGCTATAGAGTATGGCTACCGAGTGACAGAAAAGTCATTGAAACAAGTAACGTAACTTATTAGGCAAGTTGGAGTGTATAGGCTGATTAATTTTATTTTTTACCAACTATGCGAAAAATTCCAGAGCTGGGAATCGAACCCAGGACTGCCGCAGAACGCGCGGGTGCTCTACCACTGAGCTACTCTGGGACGATTCCCAGATGAAATTTCTCGCATTCGAGCCGTTGGCATTTATCATCTTCCTCTGCAAACCACAGATAGAACAGATGAAACAATTAATTCGCGACAACTCCATTACGCCGCGGATATTATACATTTTTAGAAAGTGATTCCATCAACCTTTCAAGTTATTAGGCAAGTTGGAGTGTATAGGCTGATTAATTTTATTTTTTACCAACTATGCGAAATATTCCAGAGCTGGGAATCGAACCCAGGACTGCCGCAGAATGCGCGGGTGCTCTACCACTGAGCTACTCTGGGACGATTCCCAGATGAAATTTCTCGCATTCGAGCCGTTGGCATTTATCATCTTCCTCTGCAAACCACAGATAGAACAGATGAAACATTCTGCGGCAGTCCTGGGTTCGATTCCCAGCTCTGGAATTTTTCGCATAGTTGGTAAAAAATAAAATTAATCAGCCTATACACTCCAACTTGCCTAATAACTTGAAAGGTTGATGGAATCACTTTCTAAAAATGTATAATATCCGCGGCGTAATGGAGTTGTCGCGAATTAATTGTTTCATCTGTTCTATCTGTGGTTTGCAGAGGAAGATGATAAATGCCAACGGCTCGAATGCGAGAAATTTCATCTGGGAATCGTCCCAGAGTAGCTCAGTGGTAGAGCACCCGCGCGTTCTGCGGCAGTCCTGGGTTCGATTCCCAGCTCTGGAATTTTTCGCATAGTTGGTAAAAAATAAAATTAATCAGCCTATACACTCCAACTTGCCTAATAACTTGAAAGGTTGATGGAATCACTTTCTAAAAATGTATAATATCCGCGGCGTAATGGAGTTGTTGCGAATTAATTGTTTCATCTGTTCTATCTGTGGTTTGCAGAGGAAGATGATAAATGCCAATGGCTCGAATGCGAGAAATTTCATCTGGGAATCGTCCCAGAGTAGCTCAGTGGTAGAGCACCCGCGCGTTCTGCGGCAGTCCTGGGTTCGATTCCCAGCTCTGGAATTTTTCGCATATTTGGTAAAAAATAAAATTAATCAGCCTATACACTCCAACTTGCCTAATAACTTGAAAGGTTGATGGAATCACTTTCTAAAAATGTATAATATCCGCGGCGTAATGGAGTTGTCGCGAATTAATTGTTTCATCTGTTCTATCTGTGGTTTGCAGAGGAAGATGATAAATGCCAACGGCTCGAATGCGAGAAATTTCATCTGGGAATCGTCCCAGAGTAGCTCAGTGGTAGAGCACCCGCGCGTTCTGCGGCAGTCCTGGGTTCGATTCCCAGCTCTGGAATTTTTCGCATAGTTGGTAGAAAATAAAATTAATCAGCCTATACACTCCAACTTGCCTAATAACTTGAAAGGTTGATGGAATCACTTTCTAAAAATGTATAATATCCGCGGCGTAATGGAGTTGTCGCGAATTAATTGTTTCATCTGTTCTATCTGTGGTTTGCAGAGGAAGATGATAAATGCCAACGGCTCGAATGCGAGAAATTTCATCTGTGAATCGTCCCAGAGTAGCTCAGTGGTAGAGCACCCGCGCGTTCTGCGGCAGTCCTGGGTTCGATTCCCAGCTCTGGAATTTTTTGCATAGTTGGTAAAAAATAAAATTAATCAGCCTATACACTCCAACTTGCCTAATAACTTGAAAGGTTGATGGAATCACTTTCTAAAAATGTATAATATCCGCGGCGTAATGGAGTTGTCGCGAATTAATTGTTTCATCTGTTCTATCTGTGGTTTGCAGAGGAAGATGATAAATGCCAACGGCTCGAATGCGAGAAATTTCATCTGGGAATCGTCCCAGAGTAGCTCAGTGGTAGAGCACCCGCGCATTCTGCGGCAGTCCTGGGTTCGATTCCCAGCTCTGGAATTTTTCGCATAGTTGGTAAAAAATAAAATTAATCAGCCTATACACTCCAACTTGCCTAATAACTTGAAAGGTTGATGGAATCACTTTCTAAAAATGTATAATATCCGCGGCGTAATGGAGTTGTCGCGAATTAATTGTTTCATCTGTTCTATCTGTGGTTTGCAGAGGAAGATGATAAATGCCAACGGCTCGAATGCGAGAAATTTCATCTGGGAATCGTCCCAGAGTAGCTCAGTGGTAGAGCACCCGCGCGTTCTGCGGCAGTCCTGGGTTCGATTCCCAGCTCTGGAATTTTTCGCATAGTTGGTAAAAAATAAAATTAATCAGCCTATACACTCCAACTTGCCTAATAACTTGAAAGGTTGATGGAATCACTTTCTAAAAATGTATAATATCCGCGGCGTAATGGAGTTGTCGCGAATTAATTGTTTCATCTGTTCTATCTGTGGTTTGCAGAGGAAGATGATAAATGCCAACGGCTCGAATGCGAGAAATTTCATCTGGGAATCGTCCCAGAGTAGCTCAGTGGTAGAGCACCCGCGCGTTCTGCGGCAGTCCTGGGTTCGATTCCCAGCTCTGGAATTTTTCGCATAGTTGGTAAAAAATAAAATTAATTAGCCTATACACTCCAACTTGCCTAATAACTTGAAAGGTTGATGGAATCACTTTCTAAAAATGTATAAGTAACGTAACGTTTGATGAAAATTTACCTACTCGTGAGAGCAGCGGAGTCGTTCTGGAGCCCATTACAACAGAAGAAAGTTCCGATGAAGAAAGGGAACCAGAAATAGAAGATTACGAGAAACCTGGCACATCCGAGGAAAAATATGAAATAAGTAGCGGTGAATCCGATGAGGAGGAGGGAGAAGAAACAATTCGTTTTTCTAAGTCTAAAGACCGAGTAGCACCACCTAAAGATGTAGTTTGGATGAGAAAAGAAGTCCCTAGGTCAGACGGGCCCAGAAATGATATATACTACGGTATATCAGGAAGCAATATAAGATTACGATCCTGTAGAGAGGTCGAGGCATATTGCAAGAAACATGGACTTAAGTATGACCCTGAACAATTTAGTTTTAAAGGTAAAGATACCTACACCGGCATTGTGAAAGACGAGACGAATTTAACCAGTTCCTGACTAGAGGATGTAGTAATTCCAAACTCATATTTTCAAGCAATAGATTCTGAAAATTCAGATGAATGGAAGAAAGCTATGATTGCAGAAATGAATGTCATGTACGAAAGAGAAGTGTGGAAACTTGTACCCGTACCTCAAAATGTAAAAATAATAGGCAATAAATGGGTATTCACAGTAAAACACGACTCAAAAGGTAAAATAGTACGATACTAAGCTAGACTGGTCGCTCAAGGATTCGGTCAAAGAAAAGGTGAAAACTACGACCAAGTTTTTAGCCCAGTGGTCAATTTCTCTGTAATACGATTATTTTTCTCTTTATTAGTTGGACATTTTCATTGGTTTCATATGCAAGTAGACATAAATTCTGCATACCTATACGCCCCAGTAAAAGAAGATATTTATATGAAGCAGCCCAAAGGATTTGAAGAGGAAGGTAAAGAAAACTACGTCTGTAAGCTCAACAGAGCTATTTACGGCTTAAAGCAGAGTGGACGTGAATGGTTCAATGAAATACACGGAATTCTAAGTGAGTTAAATTTTAATAAGCTAGAGTGGGCTAATTGTGTCTACATTTATGAAAATAGTTTAGATTTACTACTGTATGTTGACGACATGGTGTTTATATCTAAAACCAAAGAAAAAATAGAGAAGGTAATTAAACTTTTAGAAGATAAAGTAGATCTAAAGAAGTTGGGTAGAACGAAGAAACTACTCGGGGTACAATTTGTTGAAAATAGGGAAGGACTATTTATCCACCAGGAAGATTACATCAATAAAATTTATGAGCGATTTAAGAAGTATCAGATACCATTAGTTTCATTGCCAATCGCAACTGGAATTGTAATGTCAAAGACGCAAAGTCCTAGTAACGATGCTGAGACTAAGGAAATGGAAAAACTGCCCTACCGTAATATTTTGGGATGTTTATCATTCTTGGCTAGTAGAACCAGACCTGATATATCTTACGCTGTAAATATCCTTTCTCAATTTCAATCTAACCCCGGCCATCATCATTGGAACCAATTAGTAAAACTACTGGGATATGTAAAGTCAACATCGAAGTTAAAGCTAAAACTTTCCAACATTAATGAAATTTCAATAAACTGTTATTCTGATGCCGATTTCGCCTCAAATAGAGATGATCGTGTGTCGATGGGAGGTCACATCTTAATGTTAGACAAAACTCCAATCTCGTGGCGAACTTTTAAGCAGAAATGTGTAGCCTTGTCATCTATGGAGTCTGAGTTTATTGCCCTGACAGAGGCATCAAAGGAACTGTTATGGATGTATAGAATCCTAGATGAACTAAAAGGTTTAGACATTTTTCCAGAAAATTTAAAAGTTACCTTATTTTGTGACAATCGTGCAGCTATCGACTTTTCAAATTCTCCTATAGAGAACAATCGCACCAAACACATACATGTAAAATACCATTTCTTAAGAAGCCTCGTTTTAGAAAAATTGTTTAAATTGGAATATATTAACACTAAACAAAACCCCGCAGACATTTTCACAAAACCCTTACCCAAAATCAGCCTGTCCACTTTCAATGACAAAATTTTTAGTTAAGTGTGAAAGACCTACTCCCGTTTGTGGGAACCTAGGCAATTTTTGTCTTCTATAAGCCCTTCGGCTTGAGACCTTTTTGAGGGGAAAGGGGAGAATTTTGAAATTTTTTGATGAAAAAAAAAAAAAAAAAAAGATGAACTTTATGTAATCGTGTTTGTCCTATTATGTCTGTCTGACATCTTTACAGTCGAGGGAGTAAAGTTCCCCACGGAGTGCGATATTCTTAGCTCTGGTCTTTCTCTGAAGTTTTCGAGCAGCCTCAAAAGCGTCTCGCGAGGTGAAACTGTAATTTGCCAGAGAATTCTGAGGTGATTGGTTAGTTCTAAGAGTAGAGTATTTTCGTCCCAATCACAGGAGATGTTAAAGTTTTATTTCAGTAAGTCCCATTTTTGCTAGTGGAAGCTCCTATATGTCCACCCTAGTCTGTAAGGTGTTGTGTCATGCATATAATGTGTTAACCTATAACACAATTTTTTTTTTTTTTCCAATTTTTTTCGGGATGCATCCCAGCTCGATCTCAGTTGGATTTCAATTCGAGCTCTTTTTTTCAAATTTAATTCGTATTTTTCATTGCAATGTACTGTACTGTATTATATTGAATGAACTCTGCAAAATGTGAGTATTTTCTAAAGTGCACTGAACGTATATCATGAGTAATTTTGAAGTATGAATATTTTTATGATTAGAAATGTGTTTATTAATGTCCTAGCATATGTGTTTATTAATGTTCTAGCATAAGTGTTTATATTTGAATGCATTTATATAGTAATTTCTAGTAAGTTGAAAATTTTTTTGAAATGTGTACTAACCATGCTGGCCAGCAACAACTGTATATAGTGTTTCTACTAACCTTTAGTGAATTTTGAAGTATTTTTCATGCATCATGATTAACTTACTTTTTCGTTAAAGAGGAAAGGTTACCTCTATTTTCGTTTATTTTGAATCTGCCAGTTTCCTAAATGTCATGGAAGGCAGGCCCTTGTTAGAAAAAAAAAAAAATAAACGCTATTTCTTTACTTACCTTTTATTTCCTTGACATTTTATCTCTAAATTTGCTAAAGTGAAAAAGAAACTTCTGTAAACTCCTTTAAAAGTTTTCTAAGTGAAAAACGTAACTTCGCTAACATTTGAAAATGGCGGTGTAAACATCGTCATGTCTTTAACGCCGTAATAAAAAGTTTACATTTCTTGCCGATAGATGGCGCTGTTCCTAATTTGCATAAAATAAGAACTCTTTTTTCCCTCTATGCAAATATCCATCGTAGTCCCGCACTAACTGGCAGTTATAAAAAGGGCATCACAAGTTAACCTTTCAGACAGTGAGAGTTCTCGGTCTGCTGTGTTGTGTGTGTAAACAACCGATGTGATTCAAATAGAGCCGGATCAGGGATCCGTGCTGCGGTACCCAGATGATTCAATGTGATGTGATGTGTTTTGTGAATCTGAATAGATCGCCGCTGGCGACTTGTCTTCCAGAAGGCTTGTTTTATTTGTGCTACTAAGCGGATGTTGCTTAATGTATTGTGTCTTCACCATGTGCACTGTGTAAACCTACCATAGTCATCTTGTTTCAATAAACTACAGAAAAGGTACCTACTTTGTCTTTCTTACTTAAACGCATATTCAAAACCAAAGATTTCTACTGTGCAACTCAAGTTAAATGAGTTTCAACTCTGTCTAGAATCTACAAAAATTTATTTTACAGATAAAATCCAGTGACTATTCAATTTCAGCCAAAGACTTTCAATTTGTAATTTAACTTGTTTGTTGAATAGCTTAATTTATAATACAATATAATTAGTTAATCCCTTTTTAGGGAGGATGGAAAGCGCCGGCTGGAAGGAAAGGAGAGCGTCAGTTGAGATTGGAGTGAGCAGGAGTGAGGCGGCGATTCGAAATTTTTCCCTCGTCGAGGCCTAAAGCAAGGAGACTAGCGTCGGGTTAGTCTCAGGCCCAATCAACATGTCTCCATAGCAGGGAACAGAGCAGATATGAGAGAGGCGGTGGCATCTTCCATCATAATTTCCTGAGTGATGCACTGGCGTCCAGCGGAGTGAACCGCGGCCTGAAAGAGGAGTCCCTATCATCGGAATGACTCGGGTGATGTTTTTCCATTTTATTGCAAGTGTCGTCGCGGGTGCTATCTGCACGAAATCGCCGAGGTCTATGTACGTGGTTCCGAGTGTTTGGGTATGAGGGGGCGAGAAATAGATGCAATTATATTACGAATCACACATCTTTATATATACATAAATACACACAGTTTTCATTCTAGTTACATATTACCGCACATCGCGGTTAGCTCACAAAACAGCGCGCGTTACAAGTGCTCTTCATTGCCTCGCGGTTTCCCGTTAAGTCCATGGACATGGAGTTTGGGTTTTAGAGTGTAGGTGCAGACACCACATCTCCTCCCCCTTTAGAGATCCAGTCTCTTGGGAGGCCTTCGTATTCTTGTAGAACGTCTAAGTACCGGACTCTGATCTGTAGGTACTGGTGGACCACTTGAATGAGTTGAAGTAGGTGGGGATGGCAATGGGGAACTCTGATTCGGCACATCCACCGATGAGGCTGCTGGTATAGATGGGACAGCTGGTTCACTGGCCGGGATCTCAGAACCTGGGCTTCCAGAATCGGTGGAGGTACCTTGTTTGATCCCTGTAGTAGTCATTGGAAATCCACGATATGCGTCGGGTGATGAGCCCCTTTCTTCCACGTTGTGTCCCACTGGGCGTATCTGATCCACGTGTCGTCGCACTATAGTACCCTTTACGTCGACTGTATAATGGAGAGCACCATCCTTATTGACGACTCTCCCAAATTTCCACTTAGAGTTGGCTGTTCTGTAGTCTCTCACAGCAACAGGATCACCGGCATCAAATTTCCTGTCTTTAAATTCAAAGACACCCTTCCGAATTCTATCCTGAATTCTCGATTGTAGTTCAGGCAAAAGCAAATCTATTCTAGTTCGAATATCTCGCTTCAGGAACAACATAGCAGGGCTATAGTTTGTTGTGGCATTCGGTGCTTTTCTGTATTGAAGTAGGAAGGTGCTCAATTTCTGTTGGATGTTACCGTCATATTGTTGCATTGCTCTCAGTGATTGCTTCAAAGTGTAGACATAGCGCTCGGCCTGACCATTGCTTGAAGGCTTAAATGGTGCGCTAGTTTTGTGCTTTATACCATTGCTTTGCATAAACATCTGGAATTCGTGTGAAGAGAATTGGGGTCCGTTGTCGCTAACGAGAACCAATGGCAGTCCAAATCTTGCAAAACAGTCTCTGAGGCACTCAACTGTTTTCTTAGTTGTAGTCACTTTCATCGGGTATACTTCTAGCCACTTCGAGTGCGCATCAACAATTACTAGGAACATATATTCAAATATAGGCCCAGCAAAGTCGATGTGAATGCGCTCCCATGGTTTACTAGGATATTCCCAATAGTGGACTTTAGCTTTTGCTGGGTCGGCCTTGTGCCTGGCACAATCGGTACAATTTCTAACAGCTTCCTCGATATCTTTGTCGATATTATTCCAAAAGACAAACGATCTGGCTATTGCTTTCATTTTTACCATACCCAAGTGTCCTTGGTGAAGTTCTTCTAAAACTTTCTTTTGGTACTTCTTTGGAATGCAAACTCTGTGTCCATACATGATACATCCGTCTTCGATGGTATATTGGGCTTCTCTCCCTTGCAAATTCTGGCCTGTACGCAAGGCTTCTAAAAGTGGGCCCAGTTCATCATCTTTCCATGTTTCCTGACGCAACTCCTTTGCAGTGACTGTTAGCGTTTCAATTTGGGTCATTTGAAAGATTGTTATGTCATCTTTTATGTCCAATTCTTCCGAGGTCTTTGGTAATCGGGACAAGAAGTCTGCGTTTCCATGATCATTAGTACTTCGAAATACGATATCAAATTGAAAAGACTGTAATATCAATGCGTAATGTAAAAGTCGCGTAGCTGCCAACACTGGTAATCCCCGCTTTGATCCGAATATCGCTACTAAAGGCTTATGGTCAGTTATTAAGGTGAATCTTCTCCCTTTCAAGTACAAGTAGAATTTTTTTACTGCCCAGATTATTGAAAGAGCCTCCTTATCGATTTGTGAATATTTTTGCTCTGTTTTGGTTAAAGTTTTTGATGCGAAAGCTATTGGCCGTTCAGATCCATCTGGGTAAAGATGAGATAACACACATCCAATACCAACTGGTGATGCATCACTTGCTAAGGTTAAAGGGAGTTTTGGATCATAATGAACTAATATCTTTGGCGAGCATATTTCCTTTTTAATTTGCTCAAAGGCTACCTGACAATCCTTCGACCATTTAAATTTCACGTCTTTCTTTGTCAGGTTATTAAGAGGATGTGCGATGGTAGCTAAATCTTTACAAAATTTCCCATAGAAATTCACTAGTCCCAAAAAACTTTTTACCTCCTGTACATCTTTTGGTACACGAGCATTCAAAATTGCTGAAACTTTCTCATCTGTTTTATGGAGTCCGTTCGCGTCAATTTTATGCCCTAGAAAATTTATTTCATTTTGGAAAAACTGACTTTTATTTAAATTAAGTTTCAGTCCATGTTCCTTACATTTTTTAAAAAATTCCTCTAACGCTTTAAAATGTAACATCTCATCGCTTCCAGTTATTCTAGCATCGTCCATAAACACTTTAACGCCTTCCATACCCTGGAATAATCCATCTATGTAACGCTGCCAAATTGCAGGAGCCCCGTTTAACCCATACATAAGTCTCTTACAAACATATAATCCCTTATGCATGTTTATTGTCAACAGTCTTTGACTTTCGGGGTTAACTTTCATTTGAAGGTAAGCATGTTTAAAGTCTAATTTTGAGAATTGTTTTCCCCCATTTAAACTTGAAAATATTTCCTCTAATCTTGGCAAGGGGTGCTGTGGCACAATTAAATTCGGGTTCAAGGTTACCGAATAGTCCGCACACAGCCGTATACTGCCGTCTGACTTTACTACAGGAACTACCGGCGTTGCCCATTCCGAGCTTTCGACCCGTTCTATAATACCCTCCTTTTCCAGTCTGTCAATTTCGGTTTCAACTCTACCCTTTAACGCAAATGGCACCGACCTAACCCTGCAAAATATGGGTTTAACGTCAGGTTTAAGCTCTAATTTGACTTCGTAGTTGTTTATTTCACCTAAAGTATTATCAAAAATTTCTTTATATTTTTCTAAAAGTTCATTTAAATTCAACTTATTTGTAGCCCTGACAGCTTTAATAGCATGCCAATCCAAATTGATTTTATAAAGCCATTCGCGACCGAGAATGGTGTCTAAATTCTCTTTTACTATATATAAGTTTAAATTCAAAATCTGATTTTTATATTCAACCCTTATGGTGACATACCCCATAGGTACCAGTGAGTCACCTTTATACGTTTTAAAAACTATTTCAGTAGGTTGAATTTTCTTATTAGAAATTTTCCTAAAATTCCTTATGCTTATTACACTGACCGCTCCCCCCGTATCTAATTCCATTGAACAATTTTTATTCTTAATTTTCAAATTAATCATAATCGGCGGTCGTTTTGGTTCTTCCTTGCTTATTGTCCCTTCACTTGAATTCAAAGCGAATAACGGGACTGGAGTTTCGTTTTCAACAACCTCTTTAACCTGTTTTTGTTTAACCGGCTTCGCACCCGCCTTTTTTGCTGCAAAACAGGCCTTCTGGATATGGCCAATTCGAGAACAAAAATTACATTTACTTGAAATAAATCTACATCTGTCTTTAGTATGATTTGTCCCTGTGCACCGGGAACAAAATAAATCTGTCTTTTGCTTCTGTACTGTGCTTGATTTCCTGTTCATTTGCTTTTTTCCTATGTGCACAGCATTTATTCCACGGCCCATTACATCATTTGCCCCCTTAAATGCTTTTTCCATAGCTAATGCTATTTGTAAGGTTTTTTCAAGATCAATATTATCCTCCTCAAATAGCCTATCCAGAATTGTTTTATTGCGTAATCCACTTACAAAAACATCACGTAACATAATATTCAACATATTAGTATCGTAATCGCGATTAATTGCAAGCGATCTAAGCTCTGCGATATAACTACTTATGCTTTCCCCCTCGTTTTGTTTTCGGTTAAAAAACTTATGACGGGAAGGAATAATCAACGGTTTCGGGGTCAAATGTTGTTTTAACACATCTTTTAATTTTTCTAAGCTTTGATCAGAAGGAATGTCAGGAGCCAGCAAATTCTTAAGTAATTGATATAACTTCGGGCTTAGAGAGGAAATAAAAATCTTAGATTTTTTATCTACAGGTACATTTTGTACATCTAAATAACTTTCGAATCTTTCGAAGAAACAATCAAAATTTTCATATTCTTTGTTAAATTTCTCAAACTGGACAGAAACTTTCTGCGCAGAATGATTTTCTCTCTCTTTCAAGGCCTGAATCAGTTCCTGATTCTGCTTTAATATTTCTTCGAATTTCTGCTCCATTTGATTACTTCTGATATAAACGAAACTAAAACTTTTTACCTTGAGCCGTCTTCGGGCATTGCCCTATATCCAAATTGTTCTTACTTTCGATCCCATCCTCGTCGCCAGGTGTACGTGGTTCCGAGTGTTTGGGTAGGAGGGGGCGAGAAATAGATGCAATTATATTACGAATCACACATCTTTATATATACATAAATACACACAGTTTTCATTCTAGTTACATATTACCGCACATCGCGGTTAGCTCACAAAACAGCGCGCGTTACAAGTGCTCTTCATTGCCTCGCGGTTTCCCGTTAAGTCCATGGACATGGAGTTTGGGTTTTAGAGTGTAGGTGCAGACACCACAGTCTACATCGCAGTCCCGTGTTTAAAGGAGCGGTCCCTTTGTCGTCCCACTCCCAGAATGAAGCAGTAAGATCTTCCCTCGTCATTTTCCATCTCTTAAGACCGTCTCCCTCGGCTATGAAAGTTTATCTAGGACCCCCCGGTGTCCTGCAGCCATCCACTTGGACACTCTTCTATTCTGCTCATTCTGTTGCGCCATTTTGGGCACGGGCGTCAAGCCCCACATCCCCCTTAACGTAGTTTTTCTCTTAGTACCAGTCCCCTTCAATAATTAACCTTTAATTTCTCCACAACATTCTTAAATCCATGTTTTAATTGTTAAAGTTTTGCTTCCTTTTTTTTTTTTATTCTACAAACATCAAATTTTTTTGCAAGAATCATGTGTAACTCAACCAAAGCTTGAAATGTGCTTTTCTACATAGTTATTAATGTGTGCTTATTGTTTTTGAAGTGTTACCCCTTTCTTGGGAGGCCTCTCAGGACACAATTAAACTTGACATGCATGACGGATAATCTTTAATATTATATGTAAATTTTTGGCCTAGTGCCCTGTGAAAATCTCGAAAGCTGTAAAGTGTGTTAATTTATATTTCTGAAGTGCCATAATGTGGTGAATGAATCATGAGTGTGCCAATAATTTATAATGTCTGTGAAACGCTGAGTGTAGAAAACGCAACTCACGCCATCCATTCGTGTCTCAAACTGCAATAGTATATCAATTTGAATAAAATGTTAAATTTTTCTTGGAATAACTTGTGTCTTTCTTGTGTATGCATGCTTCAACCACACCAAGTTCCTTTTCAGCTGAGGCAATTCTGACCGTAACCTGGGGTTCGGGTAAATTTATGTATGGTGCTTTGCAGTTAACATTAGAACACAACGCAAATCTTTCAATTTTTTTTTAATGAATATCTAAAATTTTTTTTATGGCAACACGGCACTCGCACGTTGGACCAGCTTCCCATGGTCAAATCCATTATCTGCGGCACCATCGAATTCGCTAGCCCGATATATCAGGAAACGTCCTCTTCCGAACTAAAAAAACTTGATGTAATATACAACGCTTCGCTCTGGGCGTTCCTCGGTGGACTCCTCTTCCTAAACTCTATCGTGAAGCTGGCCAGTGCCCTCTCCCTTTCCGTCGCCGCTACTTGTTCGATACTTTCCTCCTTAGGAGCTGCCCAGCTGGGAACTTCCTGGGGCCTCCTGCTCTGCAGAGCTGTTACGAGGACGGCAGCTGGTCCCTCGAATAGGGGTGTTTCTCCTCGCGCTGCCTCATACAAAAGGTGTGGCCTTGCTACCCTCCGCCTACAAACATCGAGATAATCACGGAAGGCCTCCCCTTCCAGTATAGAGACCTCCCTCCGGATGGGTTCAAGAATAGTTTTAAGGACTTTATAGGCTCCAACTATACACGCTGGCAACTTATTGCCACTGATGCGTCAAAAGACAAGACTCACACTTCTATTGCCACTGTAGACCTGTCCAGAAACATTACCATTGCTCACTTGGTTCAACAAATCAATTCAGTTTTCACGGCAGAGATTTTAGCTCCGAGTTTAGGGATGGGGCTCCTTCACGGGGAGCGTGGTATCATCCTCTCTGACAGCCTGTCCGCGCTCAAAGCTCTGCAGGCGCTTAATTCCAAATCGCCTTCTGCTATCTTATACCTGGCAAACACGATTAGAAGGAAAGTTAAGGGTCATCTCAAATTGATATGGGTCCCTGGCCACACTGGCATCGAGGAAAATAAGCAGCAGACCGGGCTGCCAAGTTCGGCCCGTTCAGCACGATCACCTACGGAGGGATCGCCGCAGAAGATATCAGAAGGAACCTGAAACAAAAAATGTGGAAGGACTTGGACGCTTGGTGGCAAGGGAGTAAATATGCATCCTGCGGAGACTTCCTGGACAATAGAATTTACACGATGACTGGCAACCGTAAGGAGGATGTTCTTATTGCCCGCTTCCGCACTCTGTGCCTGCCGACAGAGGCTCGGCTGTTTCGTTTCCACCTTCGGGATTTGTTGGCCCAGAAATTTCAAATGCTAAGTGTTCAACTTAACTTCAACTTTGTTCAACTTAAATATTAATTATCATTCAAATACCTGTGCAGTTATAACTTAATTCTTTTTCACCTTCCTTAGTTTCAAACCCCTTTTTAAATGCTTTAAAATCACAAGTACTGCTTTATTTTAAACTTAGCACGTAAGCACTTTGACATAAACAATTATTCCTCCAGCACACTCAGACATCGGCGAATCCGCCATGTTGTTGCGTCATGATCGGAGCCGGCAGGCACGTGTACGCTGGAGTGACGTCATAGAACAACCTGATTGGCTACTGCTTACCGCCGCTTCACCACTCGATCGGAGAGGGCGTTACCCCGTATCAGTCCGCGGCAGAATCATTTAAAAGTAGCGGTCTTACGTGCCAGCTTCAGTTTCGAGTTTTTCGTTTTAGTATAGCACTATGCAAGTTTAAATATTTGTGAGCCAAGAAGGCTACCTCTGCCCAGGAAGGGCATTACTTTTTATTTTTAACAGCTTTCGATTTTTGAGGAAAGTTTATTTTTAGCATGATATACAGTATTTCAAGCAGTTATAAAGTTATCAACTATAAGGATGTGGATTCAAAGAAATTGCATGTTTTTACCAATATCCCCCGGCATCCTATAAATCAGTGTCAACCTCCTATTCTTAATTTGCAGATTGTACTGCTGCCATGATCTCCTTTTGTTTTTTGAATGAAGAATTAGTAAGATGAAATGATTTTTTAAATTACATCAATTTACTTACCTAGTCATTTTATATCTGTTATTGTTTTTTTTTTGTTAATTGTTAAATAAAATTAATGTTTGTTATAAATTTAAAGTCTGGTTATTTGAAGTCCTTAAAGTAATTTTTTTCAGCATTACAAATTTAAATCATAGGTATCCGGGAACGATCAGCAAATGCTACCACTGCAAGTTATTATGACTCTGCTAAATTAAATTTAAAAATTATGGTGATAGAAATTTTTTTTTCTTAAACCCTAATGGGTATCTCAGAACCCTTTTTTTCCAACAGGATTCCCCCCTTTGCCAAATCTGCTGGACTGATATCGGAACTGAACAGCATTATGTGTTCGAATGCAGAGGTTTCGCAGAGGAACGGGTGTTACTGGCTGACAGGATGCAGATTTCCAGACCGTTCGAGTGGTCGGAGTTTTGGGGGTGTTTGTTTGTGAATAAGAGGCTGTTCTCCTTTTGGTATCGGCTGTTTTTAAGGAGCGGTCGTTTTTAGGTGTTCCCCTTGTGTTGCTTTCTGCCTCCCTGGCGTATCTATTCATGGAGGTCGCTGTTTAATGTGGTGTTTGTTGTTCGGTTGGGTTTGCCTGAATAGGTCGTCGGCGCGTGCGCTTCGTAAGAAGAGTTAATCAAAGTTTTCTCTTAGCTAATTTTTTGGAACAATAGAGGTAATGCCAGCCAGCGGGCCACAGCACTCACCTCAACCACGCAAAAAAAAAAAAAAAAAGAGAGTTAGATTTAATTTATGATGTTTGTCTGTGTTTCGCAGAGTTTTATACTTCAAAATTTTGAGTAGTGAAAGCTAGTAAGAAAAATGAATTGAGGGCTTGCCAGGTAAAAGATGACAAAAGCGTTTACCTAGATATTTTATTTTATTTCAGTAATGAGGTATGAAGGCTTGTATACAGATGGGGATGAACAAAGGAAACAAAAAACAGGTATTTGATGTGGTACAGCATCTATGCGTCGTCGGACATTCTGGACAACAAATCGAACCGGGGTCGAACAGCATCACCTTGAGATAAACTTGTAGTGGCATAATCAAAAAGGCTTTATTGGAAGCTGCGGCGGGAAGGCTCCAGGTTAATCGCTTGACTCAGCTCAGAGCATCTCACATGGCTGGCTTTGAGCGTCCTTCTACACGCATCTTGTCGCATCACCCTTTTTGCCTCCTCTCTCTCCTCTTGCGATCACGGCGAACTTTTATACTGTTGGCCAGGCAATGACGTCACTAAGGACTGCGGACCTGTGACGTGAAAAGAAAAAGGTTGGTTGGTTGGTTGGTTGGGGTTTAATGGCACAAGGTCCAGAAAGGACATACTGCGCCAGACTATGTGTATATATAGTAAAACAAAGTTTTAATAAAAACGTGTTGCATAAAGCATGTAAAGCTAAAATCTTTGAGGTCTAAAATCAGTAAAAGCGAACTGTAGAGAGGTAAAAAGGAGGTAAAATGGACAAGGTAAAAGGACATGGTAAAAAAGGACATCTGGATGGGGGCTCCCATCCAGATACCAGTCAGAGAAAAGTGTACACTTTACACTGAGTAAAGAATATTGATACGTCGAAGAAATGCAAACAAATTACGGTGCGGGGTTTCACCCAAAATATAGTCAAGTTTAGGATGAGAACAGTTAAAAAATATTGTGTAAAAATTATTAAAAGCAGTGCATGAAGTTAAAACATGACTAATGGTAAGGTTGGTATGGCAATGGTGGCACTCCGGGGCAGGTTCACACAGGAGTAAGTGCTTATGTGTAAGCTGCGTATGACCAATGCGGAGACGTGTTAAGATGACATCTAGCCTGCGATAGGGATGAGATGACCAGTGTGCGAGAGTTGGGCGAATAGAACGAAGTTTGTTCCCCGTTTCATTGTCCCATTTATCGACCCATATGCCTTTTACAATGCTGGAGATACTGGACTTTATGTCGCTGTAGGATGGATTGCCGGTGTACGGGAGGGTCGCATGCTTCGCCAGTGTGTCCGCTTTCTCATTCCCCGGGATCCCGATGTGACTGGGGACCCAACAGAGGAGAATACTGTACGCTCGGTTTATAAGTTGGGCATACTTGTGTGAAACTTTGTGCATATAGTTATGTGTTAGGGAGCCAGATTTCAGATTTTCCAGAACACTAAGTGAGTCAGAGTAGATGATAAAATTCTTTGTATTTGTTCGCGGGATGTACAGAAGGCTTTCATATATGGCAAGTAATGGTAAGTTTCATATATGGCGGTGAAGATTTAGCAAAATTGAGGTAGAGTATAGCTACAGGTATGATTATTATCCACGAAGGCAAAGCCAACGTGATTTCCACTTTTGGAGCCATCAGTGTATAGTTGTTCATATTTTTATATTTGTTGTTGTGGTCAGAGAACAACTGTTGGTAGATTTTAGGATCAGTGTCCTGTTTCGCAAAGCCTTCGAAAGGTTGTAGGTAGGATATCTGCAATGTATGCCAGGGTGGGATATCATGAAAAGAGCATGTAGAGACATTTACATCCTCCAATTGGGTACCGACAAGACCCCTACGAACCCTTAGCCCAAAGGGAGCAGTGCAGATGGGACGATTCGCATAAAGGCGGTCGAGATGAGTATCTATAAAAGAGTTCTTTAATGGATGTGAGGGATGAGAAAGAATGCGGAAATAAGTATTTAATGATAGCTGATGACGTATGAGAGTGAGAGATGGCTCATGACAGGTGACAAAGACTATGTACAGGTGAAGTTCTAAAAGCACCGGAACAAATGCGTAGTGCAGTATGATGCACAGTGTCAAGTTTTTTCAATGCTGATTTGCATGTTGAGCCGTACGCACAGCATGCATAGTCCAATTTTGAAAGGATAACAGCACGGTAGATCCGCAGGAGAGCATCACGGTCTGCCCCCCAAGAGGTGTTGGTTAAGACCTTTAAAATGTTAAGTTTTTTCTCACATGTGCTGCGAATGTCAGAAATATGTTTGGAAAACGTAAGTTTTTTGTCAAATGTTACTCCTAAAAATTTTACAAAATCCTTCTGAACAATATTAGTATGGCCCAGGTAAAGTTCTGGATCCGGGTGGATCCCACGCTTTCGACGGAAGTGTGTGCACACTGTTTTTTCGGCAGATATGGTAAAACCGTTGATGTCACACCATTTCAGAATACGATTGATGGTACTTTGAAGCTGCCGTTCGATGAGGCGCATGTCTTTGCCCTGGCAAGATATTTGGAGATCGTCTACATATAGGCTACCGTTGACAGGCGGAGGCAGTTGATTAAGAATATTATTGATTTTAATAGAGAAGAGGGTGACACTAAGAACAGAGCCCTGGGGAACACCCTCTTCTTCAGCAAAATTGTCATTCAAAGTGCCGTTGACCCTTACACGGAAGTTTCTGATCGATAGGAAATTTTTTATAAAAATTGGAAGATTGCCTCGAAAGCCTATATTATAGAGATCTTGAAGGATTCCGTATCTCCACGCTCGGTCGTATGCTTTTTCTATATCGAAGAACACTGACACTAAGTGATTCTTCCTGAGGAAAGCATTACGGACTTGTGTCTCTAAATTTAAAATGTTGTCTATAGTGGATCTGCCTTTGCGGAAACCGCTCTGAAAGGGATGTATATGGTCCCCAGTTTCTAAAATGTAAACAAGGCGGGCATTAACTATTTTTTCCATTAACTTACAAAGACAACTAGTAAGGGCTATGGCACGGTAGTTACTAGGATTAGAAGTATCTTTTCCAGGTTTTGGGAAGGGAATGACTATTGCATTGCTCCAGGCAGAGGGAAAAGTTTGTTCGTTCCAGATTCTATTGTAAAGTTTTAAGAGGTTTAGTAAAGAGTCATAGGATAGGTGTTTCAGCATTTCATAAGTAATGCCATCAGGACCAGGAGAAGTATTGGAGGATTGCCGTAGGTATTTGGTTAGTTCGTTGATAGTAAAATCACTATTGTATGGAAAGTGGGAGGAGGTTTTAAATTTTATTTTTTTTCGTTCACATTGTTGTTTGTAGGAGAAAAAAGGGTTTGAGAAGGAAGTACTGCAGGATATAGAAGCAAGAGTTTGACCAATGTTATTTGCTATTTCTTTTGTATCAGATATTATATTATTATTAATGGACAGACAGGTTATTGAAGGGTTATTATAGATTCCCATGGCTCTTTTTGTTTTCAACCATAGCTCCTTAATATTAGTGGTGGGTGTTATGCTAGAGACGTATTTCACCCAGATTGCTTTTGAGATTGTCGCCTTATTCTCCTGGCATAAGCTTTTGCTTTTTTAAAAAGGACGAGGTTTTCGGTGGTAGGGTACCGCCGAAAAACACTCCATGCTTTCTGCTGCTGTTTTTTTGCTAGTGTACAGGTTTCATTCCACCACGTTTTTTTATTGCGCCTAAGTGTCATGCCCGGATATGATTTTGGAATATTGGCATCAGCTGCTTTAATAATGACTGAAGTGACTTTATCCACGACCTCTTCAATAGTGCCTTCAAGGATGTTTGAGGTGATTTTGGATAGTGCTGTAAAGGTAGGCCAATCTGCCTTATCATAAATGTACCTAGGGGTGGTAAAGGTGCCTTTCGGATTGTAGTAAAGTGGTGAAAGAAAAATCGGAAAGTGATCACTGTTATGTAAGTCACTGGAGACTGAAAAGTTATAAAGTGGGAGGATAGATGGAGAACAAATAGCTAGGTCTATGGCTTGGAAGGATTTAGTAGGGTAGTGGAAGTAGGTATTATCCCCGTTATTCATGACGCAAAGAGAAAAGTCTGTTAGCAGCTGTTCAATAAGTTGACCTCTATTGTTTATGTCTGTGCTGCCCCATTCGGGGCTATGACCGTTCATGTCTCCCAGGAGGATAAAAGGGGGATGAAGTTGTTGGATAAGACTATTGAGAGATTGGGCAGATGGTTTCATTCGGGGGAAGATAAATACTGCAGATAGTAGTAAGATGTTTGAGATGGATCCGGTTGGTTGGTTGGTTGGTGTTAATGGCACAAGGTCCAGAAAGGAGATACTGCGCCAGACTATGTGTATATATAGTAAAATATAAAGTTTTCAAGTAAAAATGTGTTGTATAAGACATGTAAAGCTAAAATCTGTGAGGTCTTAAAACAATAAAAGCAAACTGTAGAGAGGTAAAAAGGAGATAAAAATAAGTCAAGGACATCTGGATGGGGGCTCCCATCCAGATACCAGTCAGAGAAAAGTGTATACTTTACACTGAGTAAAAAATATTGATACGTCGAAGAAATGCAAACAAATTACGGTGCGGGGTTTCACCCAATATATCGTCAAGTTTGGGATGAGAACAGTTAAAAAGTATTTGGTAAAAATGATGAAAAGCAGTGCATGAGGTTAAAAGATGACGAACAGTGAGGCAAGTATGACAGTGGGAGCACTCTGGAGCAGGCTCACCAAACAGTAGGTGTGTATGAGTCAATCTGGTATGACCAATCCGGAGGCGTGTCAATATAACATCTTGTTTGCGATAGGGTAATGTGGACCAATGAGTGATAGATGGGTGAATATTGTGAAGTTTATTGTCTGTCTGGCCATTCCAGTCATTCGTCCAGCTGTTTTTAATTATACAGAAGACACACAGATTTACATCATTAATGGGGATTTTACCAGGGTAAGGAACTGTAGCACCTCTGGCCAAAAGGTCAGCCTCCTCATTGCCAGGGATTCCAACGTGGCCTGGAACCCAGCAGAAGAGGACCTCAAAACCCCGTCTCGTCAGCTGTGCATGCAACTGCAGAATCTTGACAAGATAGCCATGGGTGATTGTATAGGATTTAAGGCTTTCTAGAACACTGAGCGAATCTGTATATATAATGGTATGTTTTTGGTTCCTTTTACTGATATAAGAAAGGCCCTCGTAGATGGCAAGCAGTTCAGCTGTGAATACGGAGCAAAACTTGGGAAGAGTATAACTGCAGGTTAGGGTACGATTTGTGTATGCAAAGCCAACATGATCTGCAGACCTGGAGCCGTCTGTATATAAGTCTTCATAGTTTTGGTAAGTGTCCCTATGATGACTATGATGTTTATTATTTTTGATATTTATAACATTGGGGATTTATTTTAAAAGCACTCAGCATTTCTTGAGCATACCAATTAGTTGGCAGTGTTTATTCGATAGAGTTTTCCTGCACAGGGCGCAAAGCCACATGGTGATAAAAAAAAAATAACTTTTGGATTAACTTTATTTATTTTTTGGGGGGTGGGGGTGGGGGAAGGGTTAAACTCGCACCGGGCGCAACATACACTAATTTTGGCTGAAATTCAGTATTTTAAGAACAATAGAGGTTCATGTGAAAAACGGGTGCATTTAATAGAGGGTAGTGCACTTTTGCAGTATTTTACAGAACTTTAACCCTTCAAAATATATATTCAAAACTTCATTAAAATTTAATTATAGTTCTAAAATGTAGAGGTAAAAGATTTACTTCTATTTTTTTTTCTTTTTACTTAATTGAGGAGACATTGGTTGGATGTATGAAGCCATCCACTTCAGAGCACCGGACATGGACCCATCTCAGGGCGCTCTGACTTTCTCCAAAACTGAATCAAAGATTAAACCTCTTTTCTATGGGGGTAGGTTCGCATTCTGATTCACTACGCTGTGATCTGTGCACGCTAGAGTACGTGTCGGTGGTGGCGCCATCTTTTGAGAAAATTATCACTAAACGAATTTTTCGTTGAAGATCGGCTAAAAAAAAATTAAAAATCTACTAACGCCACACTTACTATTTTTGAACTTTTAAACTCATAAACGCCGCGGCGTTTCTTCCATAAATTACGGTAATTAATTTGTATATTACAGTAAAAGAATATTTGAGAAAAACAATCGTACTGAAAGTGTATTTTTTTTATAACAATACACATCAAATTTTCGAGGGGGGGGGTGAAATCTAAGCATTCCCACCTTTGTAAAAGGTTCCAATTTATGTTGTACAATAGGTTTTTTTTTTAAATGTTATTCTATAATTTTAAAATTACTTGTAACTGGAAATAATAAAATTCTTTACTCCATGGAACAAGTTACTGATAAAGCCATTCTTAACCTGGTGTAATTTGATTCTTTTTATCAGGGGGGGATGTGGGATA
Source organism: Cheiracanthium punctorium (assembly GCA_038373885.1). Classification (NCBI taxonomy): domain Eukaryota; kingdom Metazoa; phylum Arthropoda; class Arachnida; order Araneae; family Cheiracanthiidae; genus Cheiracanthium; species Cheiracanthium punctorium. Next base: position 49,697 of record JAWZYV010015557.1, read on the forward strand.
GGATTACTTCCAGTCTAAAAGACATAAGTCTATCGTAACTTAAACCACTGTAAACTAAAACCGCATTTGAATAATCATCGAAAGACTGATATGAAAGAGTGTGTGTGCGTGTGTGTCTGGGCTTTTGCAAGAATTTATAGACCTCTCTCAACCCGATAATTTTATCCTGTAGTGCAACTTTTCTATTAAAGGAAAAACAATGCTACCTGGTAACCCTTTTATCTCTGCCGCCAGGCAGACCTTAGTACCCCACGTGACAATAGCTCTTAACTTTTACTGTTGAGTCTCAATGTCTAGTACAGATTATGGAAACATAAGATCTACATGTGTGCAACTTAGAAAAATTGGAGTATATCAACCTCAGAATAATCTTTTGACGTAGAAGTTGGACTCTAGTTTAAATGATGACTTGTTTGCGAGTGGCAGGAGATTTCGGCTTTCCACGAGAGGAAAGCCAAAAATTGTAATTGACCAATTTCTCTATGATAAAGACAAGAATCGTGATGATTTATATTATAGGGCATGCGAAAGAAGATACAATAAAAATCTGAAATTTAGTGCAAGAGCTGTGACTATTTTTTCAAATGACAGCAATGCAATCAAGAAATTTGTTTCCTCGGCACATAATCATGCTGCCAATGAAAGTCAGCCATACGTCAGGCAAGTAAACATCAAAATTAAGGAGCGAGCAAAAAAAACAAAGGATAGGACCAGTGCAAATAATGAATAATGTGTTATCGTCCATAGAGCCAGAAATATAGGCATGCTTGCCTAAAAAGGAAGCGATAAGAAAACTAATTAAACAAGCGCAGCGTGTTGATATTCCTGTCGAACCAAAAACATTGCAAGATTTAAATATACTAGATGAATATTCTTTAACTTTAGGTGGTCAACAATTTTTGAAAGATATAGTAGAAGATAATGACAGAATTTTAATTTTTCCAACAGACGAAAATTTGAAATATATATCTAAATTCTCTATAATGCATGAATTTTTTAAAACAGTTCCTCATCTTTTCAAGCAACTGTATACAATACATGCCAATGTTGGGATTGAAGCTGATTTTGTAATAGTTCTGCTGGTGTGTACTTTAATGGGCTCCAAATGGAAGAATGTTATAGAAAGCTTTTTTAAGAATTGATTGACTGGGTCGGTAACATCGGCTAAAACTTTAATCCAGATTTTATATTATGATTTTAAAAAGGGAGCAATGAATGCTATTAGCAAAGTAATACCAAGCACTCAAAGCAAAGGTTGGTTGGTTTTTTTTTTTTTTTTTTATGGCACAAGGTCCAGAAAGGACATACTGCACCAGACGATATGAGTTAAAACCATATAATCATGTATTCAGGTAAAAGGTGTCATAAAAATTTAATAAAAGGTAAAGAGTAAAAAGGTGAAAAGTAAAATTCAAAAGTGTTAAAGGTAGATAAAAAGTGAAAAAAAGGACATCTGGATGGGGGCTCCCATCCAGATACCAGTCAGACAAAGTTGGACATTTCACGCTGAAAGAAAGATATTAGTACGTCTAAGAACGGCAAACAGATTCCGAAGTGGGGTTTCACCCAAAATATCGTCAAGTTTGGGATGAGAACTGTTAAAAAATATTTGGTAAAAACTATTAAAAGCAGTGCATGAGGTTAAAAGATGACGAATGGTGAGTTGAGTATGACAATAGGAGCACTGTGAGAGATGTTTTATCATTTCATAGGTAATATTGTTTGGGCCTGGAGAAGTATTGGGTGATTGTCGTAGGCATTTTTTGAGTTCATTGAAAGTTAAGGTGCTATTGTAGGAGAAGTAGGAGGAGGTTTTAAAATTTAAGTTTTGCCGTTCAGATTGTTTTTTGTATGTAAGGAAGGTGTTTGGATAAGAAGTATTGCAGGAGGTGGACGCAAGGGTTTGGCTAATAGTATTTGCAATGCCTTTTGTGTCAGAAATAATATTGTTATTAATGGAGAGACAGGATAGTGTGTGGTTGGAGTATATGCCCATGGCCCTTCGAGTTTTCGACCATAGCTCTTTACTGGAGGTAGAGGCGGAGATACTGCATACATATTGTATCCAAGACTCTTTCTGATTTTGCCGCCTAGTTTTACAAGCACTGGCTTTTGCCTTTTTAACCTTTCACCGGGCGTGCCTGCGCAAATTTTACGACAAACGGAATAATATATACACTGCTCTCACAAACTGTATCAAAAGTGTTTGAAGGTCATTGCTATTCTTCAATGCTTATCCCCCCTGCGAGATGAAATCGGCTCGTTCGACATTCAAGGTTAAATTTTGCTTCCGCTGTTGATTTCATACAGGTGTGTGCTATGTTCGTAAAATATACCACACGAGCCCGCTCTTGCGAGTAGAAAAATATTTAACTTTTTCATGTCTTTTTCTCGCTTTATTTTGGTAATTCTATATTTAATATTTGTTGGATTGTGTTATTGGTTGATTTTATGAAATTTTAAACTATATTTTTAGTAGACTTTACGCAATATGGCCTTAAAATGGGTAAAATATGAAGATATTCCGCGAAATCTTCAAGAATTATCTGATGAAGAAAAAGAAAGTCCTAATGCGGACACATTTCATGAAAGCGAGAGTGATCTTTCTGACGAGAATATCAAAGTAAATTGCATCAGCAGTGATTCTGAGCAAAGTATATCAGAGAATGATACACAAAATTCATTTGAAGATGCAGAATTTTACATTGGTAAAGATAAAATAACCAAATGGCGTAAAATACATTATGCGAAGTGCTCAAAGACAAAGAAACTGAACATTGTGAAAGTTTTTCCTGGAGTCAAAATTTTGCTAAAGATATAAAGGACGAAGTTGGATCATTTATGAAAATTATAGATCCAAATATGATGGTTTGTATATTTCCAACATATAAATCTGTTGAGAGCAAAGAATAACTACTCGAGAGAAAGAGATTGCCAAGATACTACAAGATGTGAAATATTGGCTTATTTTGGACTGCTGTATTTGATAGGAATAAAGAAAGCACATCATGCTAATGTTATGGAAATATTTTCAAATGATGGTACAGGAATAGAAATAGCAAGGGCCGTCATGAGCTATAAAAGATTTTTATTTCTAACAAGATGTCTTCGATTTGATGACAGAACAACAAGAAAGGACAGACGTAAAATAGATAAACTGGCCGCCATACGAACAATTTTTGATTCTTTTCTAAGAAATTGCTATAACTGTTATAATATGAGTGAATTTGCTACAATTGATGAAATGTTGCATCCCTTTCGTGGTCGTTGCCAGTGGATTCAATATATTCCAAGTAAACCTGCGAAATACGGAATAAAAATGTATGCTTTGTGTGATTCAAAGACTTTTTATACCTACAATCTCGAAATTTATTGTGGATTACAACCTAATGGTCCATATGCAGTTTCAAACTCTCCTTTGGATGTTGTGAAAAGATTGATTACTCCAATTGAAAATTCGTGCAGAAATGTAACAACTGATAATTATTATACAAGTATTCCACTCGCAGATCATTTACTGCAAAAGAAGCTGACACTTGAGGGTACTCTGAAGAAAAATAAGAAAGAAATTCCACCAGAGCTTTTACCATGTAAAAAAAAGATGGTTAGATCGGCAATATTCGGTTTTCAAAAAGATAAATCAATTGTTTCCTATGTCCCTCGAAAGAACAAAACTGTTATACTCCTGCCTACAATGCATGACATACCAGATATTGACACTGATACTGATAAACCGGAAATTATTTCGGATTATAACATTACTAAAGGTGGAGATGACACTGTTGACAAAATGTGCGCTACGTACTCTGTTTCACGTATCACAAGGAGATGGCCCTGTGCTATCTTTTACAGTCTTTTGAACATTGCCGGAATAAATGCACAAATTTTATATATGCTACTACAGCCTGCTAATAATCCACCAAGTCAAAGGATTTTTTTGAAAAACTTGCCACTGGGGCTTATGAAAGAACACCTTACAGCTCGAGCCAAAATTACTTCATTACCACGTGATATCACAGCATTTCTAAGTGCTAATTATGCTTTGCCTTCAAAAGATACAAACGAGCAGTAAGCATTGAAACGTGGAACTTGCGGTTTGTGTGTAAAAGAAAGAAGACGATCATCAGCATCAATGAAATGCTATATGTGCAACAGATATACATGCAAGAAACATTCCCTTACAAAAATTCGATGCCTTGAATGTAACGAGAGTGATGATAGTGATTAGAGACCGGCAAGATGATAAGTTTTTTTTTTCTATCTAAGTTCTGTTTAGATTTCTTTCATTTATTACCTCGATGTTTTTTATGAAGTTTCATTGTTTCTCTTATTGTTTCTATATATTATTTCTGTTTATTAAAGTGGAATTTTTTTTTTTGGTATGTATAAATTATTTTCTAATTGATCTCATATTATTATTGTGAAATATATCTCATTTGTAACAGTGTAAACGGAGAAAAGTATTCCGTCGTAAAAAATACGACACGCGCCTGCTCGTGCAAAAAAATTTGCGCGCCCGCTGGAAGGTTAAAGTTGATGAGATTTTCGGTTGTGGGGTACCGCCGAAAGAGGCTCCATGCTTTTTGCTGTTGCTACTTGGCAAAGGTGCATTTCTCGTTCCATCACGGTTTTTTATTCTTACGGAGACTCGTGCAAGACCTGGGAATGCTGGCATCTGCAGCTTTAAGGATGATGAGAGTAATGTTATGAACGACCTCGTCAATATTGCCTTCAACTAGAATAGAGGGAATAGTAGACAATGAGGTGAACTTTTGCCAGTCGGCCCTATCATAGATATAGCGAGGGATGGTATAGTTAGGAACAGAATTTGTATACAAAGGTCAGGGGAAAATCGGGAAATGATCACTATTATGTAGGTCACTGGAGACAAAGAAATTATACAAGGGAAGAATTGATGGAGAGCAAATTGCAAGGTCTATGGCATGGAAGGATTTAGTCAGATAGTGGAAGTAAGTATTATCTCCGTTATTCATACTGCATAGGGTGAAATCTGTTAGTTGTTGTTCAATTTGCTGTCCTCTATTGTTGTTAATTTTTTTGCTGCCCCACAAAGGGCTATGAGCGTTCATGTCACCTAGGAGGATGAAGGGTGGAGGAAGTTGTTGGATAAGATTATTGAGTGAGTTTGTGCAGATGGTTTCATTGGGTGGTAGATAGATGCTGCAGATTGTAGTAAGTTGATTAAGGTGGATACGTGCAGCTACTACTTGGAGATTGCTATTAAGGTTAACTGTTTGAGAGGGAAAGTTATTGTTAATTAGTAGGACAACTCCACCGGAGGCCCTTTCATTACACTCATAGTCTTTCCGAATAATGGTATAGTTGCATATGGTAGTGTTTATTTTAGTTTTGAGGTAAGTTTCTTGCAGGGCAAGACAGGCGGGATTATGGTTGTAAATAAGTAATTTGAGATCGTCGTTCTTACTTAGGAAGCCGTGGCAGTTCCAAGAAAGCAACAGGGCCATAATCAGGTGGTATTAGGGATGATGGACAATTTACTCTTAGTCCCTGAAGCTTTAAGTAAGGTGCTAGGAACATCATCATCATCATCCATTGCATTATCTGTTATATCAGAGTCAGAGGGTTCCAAATGGAGTCATCAATGGATCGTTGAGGAAGGATGCGTTTATGTCTAGATTTGTTGTATTTTGATTTATAAGCAGCAATTTTTTTAATTTGTGGTCTATTGTGTGTAGAGTTATTGCTTTGAGGTTTTTTTTTTGGAAGTGCTTTTTAGAGACACTATGGTTGGTTGGTTGGTTAGTTGGTTTTTAGTGGCACAAGGTCCAGAAAGGACATACTGCGCCAGACAAGAGGTTAGAGCCATATAATTAGGTAGTCAGGTAAAAGGTACCATAAAAACTTAGTAAAAGCTAAACTGTAAAGGCTAAAAACGTGAAAAGTAAAAACCAAAAAGGTATGGTTCAAAGTAGGTAAAAAGTGGAAAATAGACATCTGGATGGGGCTCCCATCCAGATGCCAGTCAGACAGATTTGGACACTTCACACAGAATGAAAAATATTGGTCCGTCTAAGAAAGGCGAACAGATTCCG
>JAWZYV010015558.1:5000-52546 GCA_038373885.1 Cheiracanthium punctorium
AATAAAGGGGGCGAGAGATAAAATGACATAGTCATTAATAAATCATAAAATATTTCTTCTATAACAATGCAAAAAATACTGTACTTAAACGGATGAAATTTGAGATCAGTTATTTTTAACTCTTGAAAACAAAAAGTAAATAGTGCAAAAATATAATTAATAAAATAGATAAAAGGGATTACTTTTTTTCCCCTTTTATAAAACCAACTCCACAGCCACTGGTACCACTGGGGACCGAATCAGCTTTTAGCGGTAGAGTCTGTGTGTACGTCCAAAACAAAGTTCATTGGAAGGATTGGAAATTGCAAATCTATGTGTTCACTACAAAAAAAAAAAAAAAAAAAAAAAAAAAAAAACCTCCACAGCCACTGGACATTAGCAGGACTTGACTGTCAAGAAACATTTGACGGTCAAAAACTGAAGCGGCCGACTTTGATTTTCAAAGGGTTTTTCCAATAAGTAAGAAGAGGCATCATTTTTAATTTAAACAAAACTACATTTTCCCCCTCAAAACGCAACTATAATGGATGTCTTCTCCTTAACGAATTCCTGACAAAAAAACCAAAAGATCAGTACATTGTAGTATTTTCTCCAGACTAATACTCTATTTAAAATTTACCGATTTGACACAAAAATTACGAAAACTACTTACCTGTTTTCACTGCAGGATACAGATATTCGGCTCGTAAAATTCATTTAACTTAACCAAACTTGACACACAGACATCATTTACCTATTTATCTTAGCTCTTTGTAATCCATTCTTTGCATCTCATTCAATAATCCCTCCAACCCTCTTGGACATCTCCCGAGTTCTTTGTCGGTATTTTCCCCCTAACCAGGTAGCAAAAGATTAACAACCGACTTGAAATATAAAACATCATGTTATATACAAAAATTTTTAAAGCTCCCTTCTCTCACAAAGTCGATATGCTTGCGGGAAAAACTGGTCCTAGTCTATTTAAGTGAACACAGATGTGGCTGATTTTTGAGTTAACGGGAGATAAAAGGGCCGCGTTCGGCATTTAAATCACTCCAATTTTTCACAGAATCTTAATGGTCATTTAGTGATGACATGTTCTTAAGTTTAGTTTGTAGGTCCAAAAAAAAAAAAAAAAAAAAAAAAACCGATCATTTTATGCCTTGTTAAAAAGCCTCTTCTCTTGCGAGGTTTGAAATACATTACAATGAAACTGATTGCACTGCACATTTTCTATTTTCTGTAACCTCTCTTCCCGTGGCACTTTATTTAATGTTAGCAACCTGTTAAATTTACAGCATTCTGAACTCAATGTTCGTGTTTTTCCTCGACTCGGACAGAAAATTTTAAATTTTTAAGAGTCCAGTACATTATTTTTATTTATTTATTTTTTATTTTTTATTTTATCTTTTATTTTTATTTATTTATTTATTTGGGGGGGGGGGTGGTATTGTAAATATGCTTAGAAAAGTAATGTGGAAAAAGATATTTAATAATTTGAGGAGCTGGAACGACTTTTCGTGTGATTTCATTAACCAAAAGCTCGGCATATGCGGGAGACAGGGGTCGATACAAACAAAAATTGGGTCCGTTTTGTGGCTCTTTCACAAAATTACAATCGATTTAAATGGAACCCCGTCACAAAAATACAGTCGATTAAAAATGTCCTTTATTGGCATTTTACCCTACATTTTAATGTGTTTCATCAATTAACAAAAAGAAAAAGTGACTTTTATTAAAATTTGGTTTTACATTCACAAAAATAAGTGCTGAAAATCACAAAATTAAACATTGAAATTCACAAAAATATGCAGTTTTTACAAAAATTGGACCCTGGAAAATATTCCTTGACCGACCCCTGATAAATTATGTAAGGTTTTGAGTTGAAGACGTTTTCACGAAAAAAAAAAAAGGGAGGGGGTATATAAATTAGGTGAATGCACATATACTATGTACTAAAGAAACTAATATTCTGAGATATTATCTTAGCTAGACTTTTTTGAAATGCTAGAAAATAGAATTATATGCACACATGGGCGCCCATAAGGGGGGCAAGGTAGGGAACTTGCCCCCCTAAAGTTCTAGGTTAATATCTCATGATGTTACAATGGCAAAAACAGAACTAAAAAAGTTTGAAATTTGCCCCCCTCTAGAAAATTTTTTTGAAGTTTGCCCCCCCCCCCCTAGGAAAATTACTATGGGTGCCCATGTATGCACATCAGCAGATCGTTATAAACAATAGCTGTGAAGGTTCCCCTTCTGTGTCGAACATTGCTTCTCAGTATTGCTGGGAGCAACGCTGTTAGCAGGAAGTAATGAGGTGATTTGTTGCTATATTTTTCTAATGCATGAAAATCTAAAAGGGTTAAAGGTATCGAAATACTGACTTAGAAGTCTGCAGCCATTTATTCTCCGGACTACCCAATCTAAACACCGAGTCCCCACTCAACAGCAACTAGAGTTTATCTCTCACGACGAACCAAATAGAACGGCCTCCTCCCATGGAACCGTATAACTTATTTTGGAGCCCTCTACCAAGTCTGGGGCACGTGCCCCTAGTTTCCCCTGGCAGCAGATATAAATAATAAAATCGCAGACCGTTTCTTGTTCTCTTAAACTGCGTCGCATTTGAATACGCAATTAGTCGTCTGTCAAGTAAGTTTTGCACGATCACGTTGTTGTCTCTCTACTACTGACCTTCAAGCACCAAAATTAGGTTCACTAAAATATAAATGAGAAACTGGCCCCAATCTGTGACAGGGCGGCAACTAAAGGGGGGATAAGCGGAGACAAGCACCGGGAGACATTCTAAAAGGAATGCCAAAATCAGTTATAGTTTCTTGGGATGGGGCGCGGCTCCATGCGAGGGGGCACACGACCATGGATGCCCATAGGGGGGGCAAGGTAGGGAACTTGCCCCCCCCTGAAGTTCTAGGTTAATGTCACATGATGTTAACAAATGGCAAAAACAGAACTAAATTTGTTAAAAGTTTAAAATTTGCCCCCCTCTAGAAAAAATTTTTGAAGTTTGCCGCCTTGGAAAATACTATGGGCGCCCATGCACACGGATGCCCCGGATGACATAAACTCTAATTGCGTCATCGCCTGTGAAAATGACCTCTTTTTGCTCACTTTTTACAGCAACAGGTCTTTTTTTCTAACGCTGAACAATTGATTTCAGACAAGTTTAAAATCGCTGCCCCTTGATTTTTGCTTTCCTGAGAAATTATCTAGCTTGGTCATTTGGTAGAATCTGCCATCGTTCCTGTTGGGTTGAAAAGCTTCTGTGACTCTATTCTTTTGTTGATTTTTGCAGGGGATTTTTTTTTCTTTTTTTTTTAGAATCTGATAGTATATTTGGGTTCTAAATGCATGATTTGTGTTCAAAATCATAACTTTGCCCCCTGACTTTTTAGACTAGGGGGGCAACTTTTACAACTGCAGGGGCAATTGCCCCCCCTTGCCCCCCCCCAGATTACGCCTATGGGACTGGCCCTTTAAATCGCTCTGTTCAGGACATATAACTACGCCACGGCGGAAGGAATGCGAACTACCGCTTATACGGGCTTTTAGACCCGTTTGGAAAGCCGGGGAAAGGAAGATCCCCGTCAGCCATGGCCATATGAAGAGCAGCCAATAAAATTGCTCATTCCTAGAGCACAGACGTAGCCTACGGGGATTATCCTCGCAGGCTACGGTACAGAAAACGTCAAGATGAAAAATAAAGCCAGTGATGTTGTAGTTACCCCGTTCTTATCAAATTGTAAAATAAGTTTCAATTGTAAGCTAAATATCCATGGGCGCCGGCAGAATATTTCCCAGGGGGGGGGAAGAGCATGTCAACGTACAGTGGCAGATCTAGAATTGGGTAAAGGGGGGGGCTAACTTACTGGGTATTCAATAATTTGAGTACAGTTATCCAGAGGCCCTAAGAGAGGCGGGCCAGACGGGGTGTCCTCCCTGGGCCCGTGTTCAGCTAAAGTGCTTCCGTGAATTTTTCAGAATGTGTTACGAATTTCATTTATAGATCTGCAATTAAAATCATTTTTTTAACTAGACTAAATTTTGAATACACAATTCTAGAATGATTTAGATGGTAGAAATATTAATTCTAAAGAGCAGTTTTACCAAAAAAAAAATCCTTCCATCCCTCGTTTTTTCGAAACTTTTGTGCTTTACGAAAGGGGTAAAAATATTTTCGCCTTTATAAAATTTCTCTCCGAGGCCCTAGTTATCCAAGCTTGGCGACATTTCGCACGATTTTTTACATGTCGCCTGTAATTTTATTTTTCTGCCTACATATAGTATATTACGTTATCGAATTTCGAGAAAGGTGTGTGAATTTCCGATAAAATAAAATACTCGAACCTGCTAGGACTTCATAAAAAAAACGATGTCTGAAATAATTAACTTAAATCATACCTCGTTCTTCCATAGTGATATCATTGTACTCCTTCTAACTATGCACCCCTTTACAAACTGCCTGAGAGTGATATATGTATATTTTGTGAGAGCTGTTCCTCTTGAAATAGCTTGTTCTGGGGCTGTGCATTTATCATTTCTTCCTGATGATTTGAGGTTTCATTCTCACTAAACAAATTATCATTTTTCGGAATTTTCATAAAAAAATTACCTATATTACCATTCAATGACCGCTTTCCTGAGGCCATAATATTTGCATTTAAATTAAATTCACGAACGGAGTTAAATAGAAAACAAATCGACCAAGCCGCGAAAGCAATTTCAATGGGTTAAGATTTTGAACCCTGCTTAGAAAAGACTACAGTACTTCCAAGAAATTCTTCCACCGTTTCTAAACATTCATAACGGGTATACTTTTGTATAAACAGGAAATGTCCGAAAACCAGATAAGGAAAGCTAGCCATAGTAAAGGCCACTGTCCACATCGAGCGGTTCCCGCCGTTGCAATGTATTTGAATGGGGATATTCGGACGCGCTTTACGCCGAGCGACAGTGGATTGTCCTCCACCGAAACACAGATGGGGAAGGTATGAAACCGCAATATTATTCACGGTCTCCGATTACCTTTTGTCTGTTTAATACCGGAGTATCTCCCTCTTTCTCTGCGATGGTAAAAATTTATTGCTTACAAGTGCGAATTGGCCATTAAAGTGGCCCCCTATTGGTAGAGGTTAGCGGGAACCGCTCGATGTGTACAGTGGCCTTAATAGTATTCTTTCATAATACCCCTGAAAGGTCTGGAGTTTTGGTAGGTTTTCTCCAGATGTAACGTGAATACGCGTTAGAACCCCTTAGAAAGCCCTCCTACCAAGGCACTCCCCATCCTAGGCAGATACCCCGCGTGCACTTTTGCCTTAACACACACAACACAACATACCCCTGAAAATCCAAACGGCGCGGCGGAACAAAAGAACATTTTACAATGGTACAGGACATAGCCACTTGGGATTCCTAGTCACTTGATGTCTATGGGCGCGTTCGATAATTCACCGGTTGTGCACTGGTTACACCGGTGCATGACCAGAGCGTTCGAAAAGGCGGGGCGTTGGGCGAAGCTCTAAAAATAACGTTTTAAAACGTTTCTCGGTCATGTATCGGTTGTCTGGTCAGCATGATCAGAGCGCAATCAGAATGACCCTGCTAGCGAGGTCGGTTATTCCGGTTATTAGAGAAGTGTTGCCATTATTTATTTATGTTTTCTTGGATTGGCATTAGATATGGTGAGGATGACCGAAACCGGTTGATGACCGTGACGTCACATAAGCGAAAAATGACCACGACTGGTAGCCGGCCCTTGGCTACACTCCCTGATCCCCACACTATGTACATTTATCATAAGGCATCCCTCATCAGGTACACATCAGTACAGAATCCGAGATGCGCACCGCACAAGGCGCGCGCAAAGACTGTTTATGTTAAACAGTTTATATACTCACTTCCAAAAGTTAAGCACAGAGTGGTAAAATGTGAAAAAGTGGACAAGTACTGTTTCTATTGGCACGAAGTGCTGCAAGTAAGTGGTTCTATTCTTATTCATGGAACAAAACAAATAATTACATACGGAGATAAAAGATATATTGAATTTTCATAAATTATAAGATTTCGTCACATTTAAATCATTAACAAAATGATGTTAAAATGCAAAACAAACAACAAAACCGATATTGGTAGGGTATTTGATAATCCCCTCACCTTCGTACAAAGTGTACAGCGTCTGATAATGCTTGTTACGAGGTGATCAATCACCGCAGACTCCAGTTTTTGTCATTCCTCCTGTAGGGCAGTTTCTAAATCTTTGAGAGTGACTGAAAGTGTAAAAGTCTGCATACAACACGGCCTAGGGCATCCCAAAGATTTTCAGTTATATTAAGGTCCGGCAAGTAAGACGGCCACTGAGTACGTGCAATCCCCCCACTCTCCAGAAAGTCGTCAACGATGGCAGCTCTAAGGGGACGGGCATTATCGGGCCATTAAAACAAAAGAAGGACCAACTGCTGTAGCGCACAGTTTCACAATGGGATCTAGGACTTCCCTCGATAAGGTACAGCCGTTACAGAACATCGCATGTAAATGTGCAGATGTGTCCGATATCCCAATGAAATCCTTGCCCAGACCATGATGCTTCCACCGCGGAATGCATGATGTTCGGTGATGTTCCCGGGGCGATTGCATTTGACTTGTTCCTTCAAGACTCTTACACGCTTATCATCGGGATTTAGGGCAAATCTGGACTCATCTGTGAACATAATGTTGCCCCAATCAGACACATTCCAATTCACACGCTGGCGGCACAGTGTTAATCACGCCCCTCTAAACTGGATGGAAAAAAGAAACCAAACTGGTGGTACCCGGGTGTACATACCATTCATGTGCAGCCTTCGACGAACAGTAGTGGCAGCTATCGCCTTACGAATGGCCTCTGCAACAATAGATGCTACACGTGTGGAAGTCGATCTTCGATTTCGCTTGGCCACAGTTGCAGTATTTGATCTGCCGGGAGAGTCGTAACCCTTCGACGACCGGCTACAGGTCTTCGGACACATGTTAGGTTGGTTTGGAATTGTTTCCATAATAGTAAAATGACGGAATGATGAACGCCGAAGAAAAGAGCAACATGTGTGATAGACTGTCCTGCTTCAATGCGTCCGACCTTTGAATCCGTTCAGTATCTTCCATTCCTGTTATAGAAGGCATATAAACACGTCTAGCTTGAAAACAAATCGTACGAATGATCTTGTCACCTTTCATCAGCACTTATATGCAACTCTTGTAACCCTTCACAATTCAGGCTTCTTATACGACTGCCTGTTATGCTTTTTTTTCTCGGCGAAACCGTGATTAGCTGTTATTTGACATATTTGCATATTCCCTTCTACCTTCACAGCAAATTACAGCTTTTTAAATCCAGATTGGCTTACGTAAACTAACATTTTCCTCTCCGTGCTTAACATCTGGAAGTGAGTGTATATTGTTAGCTCCCCTTTATACGACTTTACAGGGGGTGAATGGACATCATCGCTCAAACAGTGTTCTTTGCACTTACTATAACCCGTTCTAACAATGAGCTATACTTTGAAATTCACGTATGTATGTTAAAGGCGAGAACAACTTGGTTACTGATCATCCTTAAAAGAAACTGAAATGTTTCAAGAGAGAGATTAAATTTCGGGCGATTCCTTGGGACTCCGGTTTTGAAAAAACCTGTCGTCTGGGAACGAAAGGCTTGAAAACATTGATTGAGGTCAAGTCTAAAAATCAAAGTAGTAAATTAAAAAAGTTAATTAAAATTTCAAAATAACTGATTTTAGACACGCAGTTTTTAACTAAGCGTCAAAACCCTATTCTATCTAGTGTAAGTTCAGTTTCAATGGGGGGGGGCTATAGCCCCTATAGCCCCCCCGTAGATCCGCCTCTGTCAACGTATGGTTACCATGTTGGAAAGAGCAAAAAAGCAAGGGAAAACACTGCATACAAAAATCCAGGGGGGCCTTCGCCCCCCCATGCCCTATGCTGCCGGGCGCCCATGTAAATATCACATTTACATGGCACACACATAGCACACATTGCACATATCACACACATAGCACACATTGTAAGCTAAGTAAAGGTTTCATTTCGGGGGATGGGTGGATCTGCAGTCCCCCAAACCCTCCCTCTGAATACGCTCCCGTCACGGAATACCATATATGCCGTGAGTAGCCTCTATAGCAGTTTGTTGTTGTGCTTCATTAATATCTACTTATTCTTTTTTCGTAATTGTGAGCAAAACAAAGCTTACTTTCAATGAAAGTTTCATCTATAAAGTGTTGCTAGAAAATAAATCACGTTTCAGTTAATAAAATCTCTCTAAAAAAGTCCTTTATTTTTCAAAAGATTAATTAATAATTAACAAATCATAAACTCAACTATTCGGAAATAACACGAATTCTTTTCTTTCTTTCTTTTTTTGAGTGGGTATAAATAATATTCGAGGTCATTGTTTTTTGAAACTAAATACCTACTTTAAGTATGACACAGAAGCTGAAAATATCTTTACTAAGCAATTTTACAAATTCTTTACAGCCGCAGCTTTATTACCGTATTTTCCGGTAATAACGCCGCGGCGTTAAACAATATTTTTCTTTTTCGAAAACAAAAATGCGGCCAATAACTGGGTGCGGCTTGTAAGTAGTTCCAAAGTTACAGCTGATCATTTAACCCCCTCTCCAAAAAAAAAACAACAACCTTAAATCTGGTTAAGGAACAAAATAATCCATGATCTTTTTCCGTTCCTATAAAAGTCTCGCATGGCGAAAACCCATAACGGTGTTTACGTATAGTAACATTTTGTATAGTAACATTTTTTTTAGTAACATTTACGTATAGTAACATGGATTTGTGTATAAATCGGGCATTTAAAGCTCGCATGCGTCATCACTGGGAATCGTGGATGTCGGCAGAAAATCATACGTTTACGAGGCCGTATCCGTAAAGCAACTTATACCGAAGTTTGCGAGTGGATTTTGGACTCCTGGAATAAAATTCCGAATGGTATGCTAGAGAGAGCCTTTCAAAAAGCCGAAATTATCGATTTTTCACAAAATAGCGCTAATGGGATTCCTGCAATTTCTAGTGTGTCTTCCGATGATGAAAACGGTTCAGATGTTGATGAGCTTTTTGCATCTGAACACTTAAAAATGTTCCAGAGTGACACTGAGAACGAGGATTTTGACGGATTTTCTGAAGTAGAAAACAGTCTGTAGTATATATATATACATATATATATATGCATAAGTATATTCTAAAAATAGATAAATAAATTGTACTGATAATGACGTATCGACAAACATTGCAAATTTATATATATTACGTGGTAAGTTATTTTAATTATAATTGTTTAGTTTTATGTGTACTACTTTATAGTATTACCTAAAATTACACATCTAAACTTCATAAGCTTGATTCTATAATACTTCCACAAAAAGTGCGGCGTTATTCACGGTGCGGCGTTAAACTAGTTCTATAAATAGAAATAATTATCTATTTGCGGCGTTATACACGGTGCGGCGTTATTACCGGAAAATACGGTATACTTGTATGTGGTAATTATGTGGGAAGATAATTAAATTTTTATAATGTCCCCAATTTTTTTTTTTAGTATGACCGGCAATGGCCGTTGCTATCCGGACCAACGGTCCCATTAGCCAGTATTCCATTCGGCCCCTTTCTGCAGTGCTGCCACCTATATTCAACTGTTTTGACTAATCCTGCAGTTAAAGTTCTCTGGACATAAAATCATGAATTTTGACCGAACACCAATTTTTAAATTTTGCATTAAAGCTTTGGGATTTTAACTTTTTAAATCAGTTTAATTTTTGCCTTTATCTTGTTTGGAAACATTTTAGCATTGCTTGGTTTATGCTAAAAAGATGTTTTTATAGCTTTTCGAAGAATGATACTTTTATTTATTTATTTTTTTTTTTTTACGCAAAACATTGGAAAGAGAAAAATCTTATAAATCTAAAATGTACATGGAGGACAATATAAAATTACTTTATTTATTTATTTGTTTCATTTTATTTTTTGCTAAGAAATGTAAATGTATTTGACTTACTACAACATACCTCAAATCATTGGCGTAACAGAGGGAGGGGGGCTTAGCCTACCCTAGAAAAATTTCAACTTTTTACCGATGAGTAGTAAGAATTAATCAACTACACCAAAAAATTAATTAATGTGACAATTTGTAAAAAATTGCAAAAGATTATGTTGTAAAGATCCAACGGGCTGTTCCACTACTAGCTTAACTTGATGGGAATGACGATATTTTAAGGGAAGCTAAATGGTGTGAGCCTCTCCATATTGAGACTGAGGGCCAGAGGTCAAGAAAAATCCCTTCTTGGGCCCATCTTTTCGCTTTTTTTTTTCTCTTGCTGACCGGGGCTGGGTGAGTGAAGATGAGTGAAAGGACTTTCATTGGAATGGCGGAAGAGAGCGAGGTATGGTTTCATCAATGAGAATTGAAAGAGATGCAGTCATCTACATTTACATCACTGCTAAAAGACTGGCTAAAGATACGGGACTAATACGTAATAGGAAGGTTGTTCTGAAAGGAGATTGTGGGTCCGAAAATCATCTAAGCGGTCATTAACAGTTTGCGAGAAATCATGTTTTCGTATACTGGTGATGAAGATCTTTGGATTTCGGCATTCGGTAGCTAGAAAATGGCGGATACGGATTTTTTTTTTTGGGGGGGGGACTAATTTCTAAAATAAAACATATTTGACCTAAAGAATATGTACATTAATGAAAAATGTAACATTAAACGAATGTAATTCGCTTTGGGAAGGGCTAATGGCTACGTTCAGCTTATTTGACATAGACGACAAAACAAGGAAGCAAAATATTACTCTTAAGCAATGTTTTTGGATTGGGGGGAGGGCGGATGAACCCCTTAACCCCTCTCCTGGATCCGACACTGAAACCAGGATGTTCAGAATTTTTGATGGTTTCAGTGTATTGTTGATGATGATGACAGAAAACACTTTTAGTATGACCTAGGATAAATGAACTTCAAGTTAGGTAAATGCAGTTTTGGAAAATTCGACCAACAAATGTGCGTTTCATGCCTTCCATCTGCAGCATTTTTGTGTGAACTAATGAGCATGATATGCAAATTAAAGTGTCTTTTCTTGCTAATTAGATGATGTTGAACAACTTTGCAGTTGACTTTTTTCATGTATCCCGGATAGTTTTTGACATAGGAATGTTAACTCCAAATTTATCCAACAAATGTCACTGTAAGAGGTTTCCTTGAGTACCGCACGACAACTTTTTACTGTACCTAGACCCTATTTTTATGACTACAGCTGTTGCCGTTCAGAAATTTTTGCGGAGATAGCGGGCTTTACCGGAAACTATGTATATGTATATATATATGTAGGCCCTGATTACTGCACGGGCACTTGGGTCTCGTACCCTGCGCACGCATGCAGAAATAGGCTAAAAATTTAGTACAGAGATATATAGGGGCATAAAATTCGAGCCAGCAATATATAGGGTTAGAAAAGTGGAAAAGTGCCCTGGGCACAAAAAGTACTATAGTCAGACCCTGTATGTAATATTTGCTTAGATCCTCATCAGAGGTTGGGGAGATTTCTGAACGTTGGTACACCTCGAAAGCTGCTAGTAATTGGGCTGAGAACTTTTGGAACCACGAAATAAGGTGCACATATTACCGCATGCAAACGGTGATCTCCCGTGGTAGGTGAGAAATGGAACGCGCAATCTGGCATTCAAATCACGAATGCCATGTGTTTTTGTGCTTTCTTTTCGAACATCAGGCGAAAAGATTAGTCAGTAATTTTTATATTTTAAATTTTAATTTATTAAAAAAAAAGCTTCTAAGAAATGCTTTTTTCCTCTACCACCCCTCATAAAAAATGTTTAGTTTTTTTTAAAGACTAAGCCATAAGAATTAAGAAGTTTTGAAGGTACTGTAACTGGCTTATCTCGTTCAAGTAAAATCTGCTATTTTCAGGCACTTTTTTCTTATAAATGTTATAAGAACAAAATTTCTATTGCTCAACTCCAGCAGAGTAATGCTTCAAAATGATTTTATATAATAAAAGTTAAACAACTTATGACTTTTCTCCTTGTATGATCAATTTTTTTAACCAAATTAACTGATTCAAGAAAAAAGACTATTTGAGAAAAAAGTGACTGGTTTTAATTTTATTGTAAGATAATCGAACTACTTACCATCTAAACATTAAGTAAATGTAAAGGCTTGGTCTTAAATATAAAAAACTGTTAAAAAATCACTGACTTTAGTTGGTAAAAATAAACAAACATTCCAAATTATTCCGAGAAAAACAGCACTTTAAAAAAATATCAAATTTCCAGATTTTTGTGTCAAGAAGGTCCGTAGCCAGAATAGTGCCTGTTGAAACTCGAGTTCCCTCCTCTCCCGCAGCAGTTGGTTAGGTCGTTCGCTCTGCTGCGTATAGATGTTCGAATTATTAGGTTGTAACGAAAGTTTCCCGCCACCGCATATATGATCTGCGCAAACAGTTGGCGTGTTTGCTCATACCTTTCCACAATCTTTTTGAGATTTGGAAAAAAAAGAGATTTACTTTAGTGCAGTGAAATTTTTAAAAAAAAATTATCGTTATCATTAAGTACAAGGTGTCTCAAATGAAACTAACCGGGTTAAAAACATCATTTACATCCAATTCAGTTGCAAAAAGTCAGCTACAGAACGTCAACGAATTATGTGTACAGCTTTAGGTACTACTGTTGTATCATATGACACTGTGAAGGTTTGGTACCTAAAGTTCAAAAACAAGGACTATGACATACAAGTTCAATCGCTGGGTGCCCCATGATCTGCGCCAAGCAGATTTGGCGGAAAACTTTCGTTACAATATGATACTTTTTTGCTACTTGCTTGATTGCCCGCGTTTATGAACGGTGACAAATTGTTAATCTCTAGTTCTTGTCCATAACCAAGAATTAATTTTAATAAAAATTAATTTAAAAAAAATAGTTCTTAATATAATGAAGTATGCGTTTTGATTGTTCTCTGAAACTGTCAATTTATTTATTTAGAAAGCAATAGTTTATTATCTATTACTTCGTACCTTCAAAATCCCTGCCTGTCCTTATAACAGTTAAGAAAAACTTTTATTTTCCTCTTTTTTAAATGTAGAAGAAATTCAGTAGCGTTTCAATTCCAACAATATTTCTATCTATTAGTAATTTTTTTAGAATTTAATTCTTGTTTTCACCATGCATTATTTAAGCTCTTGTTTCTCTGGAGTGGGAGGGGGGCGGTATTGAAATATTCACAAGAAAAGGGGGCACCAGTCCAAAAAAGGTTGGGAACCTATGGTCTAGTCGATGAGTCGGGCAGGTCCGATTTAAGGGATAGTCAGAAGCGTAGCTAGAGTTTTCAGCTTCCGGGAACAAGTGTAGTTTCCGCATCTCTTTCTATTTGCTAGATTGGACAACAATGACAGTTCGAAATTATAATTTGCCCCCCCCCCCCCGCAGTGTGCTGTCCATCCGGATCATCCATCACTTCAAAACTCCTCCTCTCTTAGAAGGGAAACGAGAGGGCCAGTGATTTCACCCAATAGCTAGAAACATGTACCGATTCCCCGTACCTGATGTTCCGCACACTCTCTAGTACAGGTTCCACGTATCTATGGTGTATTATATCTATGGTGTGCTGTGTACAGATGCTCCCTCTTACCCTTCTCTAGCTACGCCACTGGACGTAGGTGGCAACCTCCGCCTCTCTTTCAAGGAAAGTGGCGTCAGATTTCACTTACGATTAAAAAAAAAAACATTTTTATATTTGCAGAGAAAGGCGTGATTATGGTTTTAAGTCTGATACTTTAGCCAAATTAGTTTCAAATAGTTCTCTTTTGTATGTTCCACTTTCTTTAAAAGAAAACAGTAAAACTAGATGGTCAGCGAGAATGAAAGCTGTTGAAGTAGTTTATAAATATTTTGATGGCATTAACAAAGTTCTGGAAGAATTAACATCCAATCCTCTGTCTACATCGGAAACAGAGGCTCTCTCTTTGAAAAAATGCATAAAAAATTTGAATTTATTATTTTCACATGTTTTAGGTTTAACATTAAAAAAAAAAGATCGCGTGAACCAATTTCTCCTAAGAAATGATACAACCGTAGATGATACAGTAAGGCGTACTAGAGGTCTTTTAAATCTTCTGGAATGAACCAAAGACAAAACTATATTCGCTGCAATAACAGAAGCAAAAATTCTAGCTAATTATAATTTACTTCCCGATTTTAATGAAAAACAAAAATGGAAGAAAAAGATGATGATTGTTGAATCTTGCGAAGATGAAAGTTCGCAATTTTCAAAAATAGAAAAATTTAGAATTCCTCTATTAGAAATTACCGACAAAATAAAATGAGTGAGCTAAAATCTCGTATTCAGGCTCTCGAAATGATAAGTGATAACTTTGGAATCCTGAGTGGGATAAAGTTCTCCAGATGAATA
The DNA here is from genome assembly GCA_038373885.1 of Cheiracanthium punctorium. Taxonomy (NCBI): domain Eukaryota; kingdom Metazoa; phylum Arthropoda; class Arachnida; order Araneae; family Cheiracanthiidae; genus Cheiracanthium; species Cheiracanthium punctorium. The sequence continues at coordinate 19,477 of JAWZYV010015558.1, forward strand.
TAAAAGAACTGAAATCCGAAGCTCAAAAGTAAGCACTTCTATATAAAAAATGACCTAAATATAGAAGAGTTTTTAGGAGAAAGTTTTAAAAATCACTCTCTATTGACTGACGACGCTATGGAAACAGCACCTGCATGAATCCTTTAGAGTCTCATTCATAAGCATAACATGGAAGGAGGCTATCCAAATTTGACCACAGCCTTAAAATTATTAATTCTTCCAGTAACATTTGCATCCAGTGAGAGAAGCTTTAACAATCTGAAAATTATAAAAAATTAAAAAATTCTATGGAGCAAAATAGACTTTCCAATTTAAGTATCTCAATCGAGCACAAAAAAGCATCATTGATTTCTTACGATGACATTATTATCTTTTGCTGCAAAGAAAGTTCAAAAGCCAAATTTTCGGGAAAAAAAAAAGCCATTTCTTTATGTAAAATAAAACAAAAGAAAGGATTTCGATGTTTCTTCTACTTTTCTGCGTAAATACTAATAGATATCTTTTTCAAGTTTTAATTTTAAATTGTAAATTACATCCTTAATTTAAAAACACAATTGTACGTTAAGTTAATTCGAACTGAAATTAAATAGATTTAAAGTTTCACCGTTACGATTTGGTAATAAAATGACATCTTCTTGATGTTTCAATTGTCAAAATGGTAGGTCCTGATTTTATTTCTTTCTAACGGGATTTATTGAAAGTCTTTCCGTTTCAAAAATTTTTGAACTTCTCTCTTGCTTTTTTTGGGGGGGTGGGGAGGAGGGGAGGCGCCATAATTAAAGTTTGCCCCGGGTGTCATAAACTTTAGTTGCGGCCCTGCGCCCTGCTCCCAACCGGTTTCTTGTATTGAAATATTTCTTGAAGTCATTTCCTGTCGTGACTACAGTATTCATAGGACGGCTATGCTAGAAGGAATGGAAATCAATACCCCTCGGAATTTTTAAAAAACACCTTTCTATCATGGAAATCGCGATGTAGACTTATTGTGCAGAAAAAGGGCTATCTGACAAATCATTAAAAAATTGCATAGGGTTCCATGCCCATTCGCAAAAATACAATCGAATAAAATAACTTGTAGGGAGAGCATGCGGTGAGAGCTGTTTTTCAACCCAGGGACTTATGGGTGGTAGAATGAGGTGCAATCCGGCTCGGCCAAAAGGTACCCCTTCGACTGGCCGTCAATTGCCAGGTGTTGTGTGCGCGGAGGTGATCGTGCCGCCACACTACCCCCCCCCCCTAGAGAGTCAGTCGGAGGCTGACGAACGATGTTGCAAGCGTTATGGAGCTCTGCCACTCGTTGTGGACTTTGTGAGGTCGCTGCCACTCGTTGTGGACTTTGTGAGGTCGCAACCGTTCGTTGCGGACTTTGTGAGGTTGCTGCCGCTCGTTACGGACTTTGAAAGAGCCGAGCGAGAGATGGAAGAGGGCGGTTCTGGCGCCATCTGTCGCTGTAGGCGGGAAGAAGAATGCGTATTCGTCCATTGTGGGGAGAGCGTGCGGCAAGAGCTGGGTTTGAACTGGGGCCGTCGTTATTAGCAACCGGGCCTGATTGTTCGTTGCCACCGGAAGAAATGACTGAATCATTGAGGCCTAATATTTACATTTGCGCTGTTCGATTGTATGCGATTTGGGATTATAAACGTTAATTTATTTTATTATTAAAAAACAATTTTGTTATAGTTTTGTCATAGTGATTTAATGACAAGCTGATTTAGATGTAGGTAATGATTTTTTGAAGATTGCGCCTATTTTATGGAAATAAATCAACAAAGAATTCGAATTTTCAGTTCTGAATGTAAAGGTAAGTGTACACTTGTATAACTTATTTAGAAATTCTACAAATTTATAGGATATAAAGCATGTTTTGTGAATTAATATTCATGTGTTATTTATAAATTATTTTAACCTGAAATCGTTTAACTTTTGTAGTTTATTATCCTAGTAAATAAACGTGCGTTGTAATACTAGTTAGACATTCTTATCTGTTTAATTCTTTCAGTTGAAAATGTCATTTATCATTTATTATAAATGCACTAAATGTGTGATATTGGTTTCAGTGCAGAAGTACTGTAAAATATGTTATTAATTTTTGCACATGTTTATGTTGAAACTTTAATTGAAGTTAATATTTTGTATAAGCGTTCATTATGCTCAAATTCAAAGTTTCATTTAGATGAGGGCTATAATAAAAAGTAATTAATTCAGGGATCGTTTGGTTTTAGTTTACTACAGTGTTTAGCGCAACTTGTGAAAAGGTATCTTGAAATTTTTCGGGTCCGAGAGCTGTTAGTTTATCTTAATTTGTATTCAAAGGCCGTGGAGCAGGTTTTTTTTTTTTAAAGTTACAACCCTAATATACAGCAATGCAGGGACGAAAACATTTGTTTTCAATCACCAGTTAATAATAACTTAAAAAAGGAGGTGTTGGAATATTAGTGGTATTTCCTGGGGATAATACCGTAAGCGGGTGACCATCGCCAAGCAAGATGCGTCGCCAACTTGGGACTTAGTAAACAGGACGGTAAACGTAGCGATTGTTTTGGAATTCTCTAGCAACCTGGTGGAGAAGTTGAGTTGTTGTATCTTGCTGTGTAGAAAGGAAATTCTGATTAGTTGATTTTTTTTAACCGTAACCGAATGTATTTTGAGGAATTATTTGATTGGTTTAAGGAATTTAACTTTTAACCGGGAACCGAAGTTTCGGTTTTGACTTACTGCGTCATTTTTAGTTTTGCTGTCGTATTTGTGTAGTTGTTTCGGGGCGTTGTTTATTTATTCTTTGTAAAGTGAAATTCGACAAAAAGTTTCAAAATGTTTGTTGGGAGATGTGAAGAATAGCGTGTGTTGATCTACAGTTAATATGCATATTTGAATGTTCGAGGTGGATTCATTTTGGAATAATGTTACGTTATTTATGAATAAAATTTGAGGTATGTGGTTCTTTTATTTATTTAAATGTTTATTCCTTGCTTTACGGTACACGTGTGTACAGTTGAGTATATTTATGATCTTATGTTTCATATTTATGTAAGGTTTTTAGTATGTTGTGTTATTTTTTGTGAATTGGGATGAAAAAGTAAAATTTTTAAGGTTTTAAGAGGGATGGTTAATTTTAATTGTTATATGTTTTTGCCCCTGATTTGCAGAATTCTTGTACAATTTTTAGGTTTAATTTGAATTAATATGCAATGGTTTTTGAGTTGTTTGTGATCAGTTTTCATTCGATTCTGATTAATAGTGTAAATTTTGTGTTTTTTGAAGGTATTAAATTGCAAAAATCAGTGGGGGGGAAAGGAGGTAGGCGGTTTATTATATTGGTTTTCTTATTTTATAAAGAGTGTTTTTAGCATTTTGTTAAAATATTTGCAGTATATTTATCTTGAAATCACACGAAGTATTCAATTTAAATATGTTTCAATATATAAGTATTTTTTAGTTGTTTGTGGGGGATTGTGTGTGTGTGTGGGGGGGGAAGTAGTCGGTTTATTTGAGTGTTTGTCTATTAATTTTAAACTGCGATTTTAACGTTTTAAGGAAAATTTTGTTGTATAATTATGTGCAGAAACATATTTTGCATAATTTGAAGGTTACGGCTTATTTATTTTTTAACGTACCTATAGTTCAGAGCTAGTGCTTTGTTTATGTGAATTTTGTTCATAATTGCATTTGAAATATGTCTAAAAATGTTTTTATGTGTTTAGATAAGTGTATTGTAGTTTTGGGTTAATTTTGTTACTTATGTGTCAACGTATGGTTATGTTTTAATTGGCGCGAAAAAAAAGTCGCCAAGGTTGGATGTTGGCGACAAAAAAAGTCGCCAACTCAACCGACACCCGCTTACGGTATTATTCCCTATTTCCTAGTATGGTTTTCTAAAATTTATTATTTTTCTTTTTTGAAAGGGGAGAAGAAAAAATATATGGAACTAACACAAAATTATAAATCCTTTTCATTTCGAATGGTAAAATTTTCGATAAATAAACTCATTTGAACTAACCAAAATAAAAACAGTTAACAAATGTGTTTGATCATACACTGTTACGTGATTCTTAATCCTTTTGATATATTTTATCTCCCCTTTAAGTTCGTACTACTATTTATGGGACACCCTTTATTGTGTAATTTATTCTAAATGTTTCTCGTTAAATTAATTTACATTATTTTTCATGTAAATACCAAGAACATGAAGTGCACAGGTTGTACTTATAATTATAGCAAACATTCTTCTGATACCTACGCCTTACAAAATATTAAAAATTAAATAGTATATCAGTACTTAAATTTTTATACGTGAATTGTAAATATCAAATATTTTAAATTCTATTTCAGCTCCTCGTCATATATTCTGTTAATATATTACCGAACAATATTTAATAAATGAAAATTTAATAACTATTAGTTAAATTTATTTTAAAAGTATAATAATGGTTGTAACTGCTTTGAAAATGTGAAACTTAAACATTCAATGCATAAAAATGCCTGTATCATTTGTGTATTCGTTTTCTTTAATGTATACTAAAAGTCAGCTTAATTTGTTCATGTATATTAAAAATCAAGCTAAAATAATGAATCATGAGAGTGAGCACTACTTTTAGTGCGAGATCCGGTATTAGAAATATATACCCTCATCTGTTATTTAATAATGATAAAGAACATATGCTAGATAATGTATCCATTGATACATCGCAAATAGGTTGCCTAGCTAAATCGCGTACTGATGATATTAAGTAATTAAATTTTTTCGATCAACTACCCCCATCTGTTATTTATGAAAATCGAGCATTAGTTGAGAGAATATACCCCAACGAATTGAAAAAAATATGGGTTGCCTATTTTCTCCTCTGCTCAACTACGTGGTTGCCAGGTACAAAGAGGCCAGTAAACGTTGTTAAAATACCCTCATCTGTTATTTAATCGAACTATGCATCAAACGAAAGGTTATTTTATTACCGATCCAACCGTAGTAGGTTGCCTTATCAAAAAGTTGGCTGAATCCATGGTTGCCTAGATTTTAGATGTAGTAACTATTTAGTAGACTATGTAGTAGATTATTTCATAATTATAAAAATTTTCAGCGCGGCGATGAGAGAAGCGTTGCGCGCGCAACTCCATGCGACAGACAAATGCAGCGAGTTCTTTTTAAAGAAGATTTTGCCGATAGTGTAAGTACGTTCCATTGATCAAATACTGGATTCAAGTGAGATTAAATATTAACGCGATGTCATTTTTTTCACTCACACGTTTATTTATTAGCAACTATACATAAATATAATAAAATATGTACTTTTACTTTTTTTTGTTCAAAACGTACATCTTTCAAAATTATATTTCCAGATCGTGTAAACACGGATTAAATACTGATGAAAGTCATATAAAATAAAATATCACAAAATGATACCAAAATTTTTTTATTCATACGTAAATTTAACAATAGCAAAATGTCTCAGTAAAATTTTTTTGTGTAAAAACGTATTCCGATTCTGATTCGTGAGAAGTGCCTATATGCCAAAATCGAATTCTAATTCTTCATCATTTTCTTTTTGTTTCGATTCTCTTAATATATCCTCAACTTGTAAGGGTGTTGGGTCACCTACGAACCATGCAAGCTTGAAATAGCGATCCAAAAACCACCCACAATCTTCAGGATTTAGTTTGACGCAGCATGCATCAATTGCGTACAGTCATATTGAATTTATATAGATTGTGCGCAAAATTTTCTTTTTGAGTGAGATTCAGCATGGTGGAATCAGGTTGGAGTCGATCCTTTAATCTTGTTCATGAAATGCTGTTTGTCTTTGTTTATTGCATATGTTTTTTGGAACAGCTCATACCTAGCATCATTGATGTTATAACATTGCATGATCCTTTAAAGAAGGGTAGTAAACTCCTGAACACGCTGAATTTTTTCTTCCAGGAGTACATCTGCTGGGTCCGTCAATGATGCGAATATTTCCTGAAAATCCGTTCGTCTAAAAATATTTTAAAAGGCTTGAGTTTCCCTTTGTTATAAAGTGCAGCTGTATAATCCCAGCCCGTAAATGCGTAGAAAGCTAGCAGACCCAACCATAAAGTAGGACCCGATTTCATCGCAAGCTCAATACAGTTAATGCAATCAAGATCTTTCTTATTGATTTTCTTTGGTGATGAACCCGCCAACCAAATTTGCGTCTGTGGAACTTTCTGTATAGTGGCCAGTAAAATTATCAAGACATCGGTATCATTCGCTTTGACCAATATTTTTGAATTAGGTGGCGCTTTTGATATATGAAACATTATCAGCATATCTACCACTTCATGCTGACATATATAATCTTCTCCACGTTTCACGAAGTGATTCCCGATTGTATGGTAAGAAAAACAGTGTTCTCCAACCGTTATAAAAAAATTTTGTTTTGAATTATTGACACTAGATTATCATTTTCCCAGCTATCACCCAAGATGTACCAGGCTTCTTTGAAATGGTACTTTTTGAGATTTCCAAGAAAATCGCTAGGTCTTGGTTGAAGAGGTCCTTGGATGACATACGGTTTATTGAACTCCAACCGATTTTAACGTTCAGTCTTTCATAGAGGGTGTTAAGTGTCTATCAAAAATTATGTGTATTTCAGAGGCGTTAGTTGAGCACTATTTTATTAAGATCGATTCAGCAACCTTGTCAAATGTCTGCGGCATAGATGATCCGATAACATTCAAGTAATAAAAACCGTCTATTTCATCGACATCGATACCGGTATGCTCAACAGTTTCGACATTGGACTTCAATATACTTGGGCTAGTTTTGGATTTGTCAGTTTTTAGCAACTCACCAGTACGCGAGAAAAGAGTAGGCGGCACAAGCGCAAACGGAAACGTTGAGCAGTAGTACTCCATGTTGATGTCTTTCTCAAGACTAATCGCAAGTAATCAGCCAAAGATGTCTCTTTCCATTTTAAGAACGGCCTTTTTACTTTTATATTTGTTGGTTTGAGCTTTGACGGCGGACTGTGAAGCGAAATTCGGGATTTTGTTACGCTTTATCGGTTTTTCGAACCTTTCGGAAATGGAATTACATTCTGAAATAAACATCAATTTTTGTTGATTTCCAACCGACTTAATGTTGATTAGAAAATCACTAACTTCAGAAGATGCTGCCTTACCAGTTGAAATATTAAGAATAAAGAGAACATTTTTATCGATACTCTCAACGGAGGGATTCAGCGTATTTCTTATAGTCTCAATGATACTCTGAAGACTTCCGTTATCCTTTTCGATTCGACTTTTCTGCAAGGCAAGCAGGGTCCGATTTGCAGAGTTCGAGGCTCTGGGCAAAAGCTTCATTGAGGGCCCCCTTTTTCGAAAACTTTTCTAAAGTGTACAAATTTTTAAACTTAAAAGAACAATTTCGGGCCCCGTTTTGGTAGGGGGCCTGGGCGCTTGCCCTGAATGCCCTCCCGGAAATAAGGCCCTGAAGGCACGACTGGTATTATCTTTTTGCGATAGACCGAATTGCTCTTTAACGGTAAATACAATTTTGGTCTTTATGCTGTGACTAAGTGACCATCTTTGTTGGGCTGATATGGACTCTGCGGCAAAATTATGTGTTAACTGATGTAAAGCATCAGCATTAATGGTCTGTTCTAACGTTAAGTCATTAGGTAATACAGAGAAACCAGATTTGGTACGTCGGATACCAAATAATCCTCGTCTAAATTCAGATATCATCCGCGAATTGCTGTTCTGCGCCTTCATAAGATTACTGACGTACATAATGAAACATCTGGCATAATTTGGCTGGTTCAATGAAAAGAACAAATTGGACGTTCTGTAAATAGAGTGTAATAGAGTGCTCAAAATCACTGTACTGGATGCTTCTTGAAAATCGAAGAAACAAATTAATGAATTCACAGTACTGGAGATAGTATTGAGCCGACTTTCTGTGCTCACCGAGCAAAGATTTTATGTGCTATTCCTTGTACCCATCTACGATTTTCCCCAGCATTTCAAGTAAGTCAGTTTGGTAAGCAACGAAACTTACAATTTGATCCTTCGAAATCTGTAAAAGTTCATCCAGCATCTCAGGATGTGATTCATGCTGAGACAAATAAGCTCGAAGTGAGTGTTGCCAGAAACGTCTTCATATAAATCGCTAGAGTTCATAAAAAAGTATCAAAAAATCGCAAAGTTGACGTTACAGTATGGCGTCATATTAAGAATACTTAAAATTCATAGAATCTAAAAAACCCCCAAATTTAGTAGCATATAAATGCTTTCAAGAGAAGCAAATATTGCGAAATGTCTCAGAACCTGGCAAATTTTACTCTAAAATCTAGGCAACCATGGATTCAGCCAACTTTTTGATAAGGCAACCTACTACGGTTGGATTGGTAATAAAATAACCTTTCGTTTGATGCATAGTTCGATTAAATAACAGATGAGGGTATTTTAACAACGTTTACTGGCCTCTTTGTACCTGGCAACCACATAGTTGGGCAGAGGAGAAAATAGGCAACCCATATTTTTTCAATTCGTTCGGGCATATTCTCTCAACTAATGCTCGATTTTCATAAATAACAGATGGGGTAGTTGATCGAAAAAATTAAATTAAAAATTTAATTATTTAATAACATCAGTACGCGATTTAGCTAGGCAACCTATTTGCGATGCATCAATGGATTCATTATCTAGCATATGTTCTTTATCATTATTAAATAACAGATGAGGGTATATATTTCTAATACCGGATCTTAGACTATTTGTTTTTCCTTCAAATTACATGCATCTATTTACTTTAATGTCCACGTGTTTCATAGTAAAGAAACTATCAATGCGTTCGTACTTGAATTAGTAACACAATCATGACTTAAAACTACATTAAGTAACGTTTCAAAGCCTAGGAAAGCTTAAAAATTGCTTGATGTATACGGGAAGACGCGAGCATCCGTAGGCCTCTTTGGATGACTCATCGAAATACACGCGCAGGCCCTTTACTAATAGCGAAGGCCCCGTTTGAACCCAGGGACTTATGGGTGGTAGAATGAGGAGCAATCTGGCTCTGCCAAAAGGTACCCCTTCGACCGGCCTTCAATGGACGATATCGATATAACGTCATTTTTCCACCAACACTTGACCTTTCGGCTGTGTTGATGACTGGCCCTGTAATCTGATTGGCTGAAGTGTATATTTTCCATCCACACGTGGCTGAAATAGCCTCGTCTCAGTATAAGTTTTAATATGTTAGCACTTTTTAATGGGAATCTTTGGAGAGATATCTTTTTGCAGTCCTGTACAGGTTCCGGAGAGTTATTGAAACATTCGTAGGCAGCACAATACAGAGGCATAATTATTATTTTTTTTATTTTGCGCTTATTACCAGGAGTCCAGCACATAAGCCTATGGAGAAATGGTTGTTTGTTTTCCACCGTCACGTGACTTTTATAGCCTCGAACCCAAAGAGGCGATATCCTCCATTGCCGGGTGTTGTGTCCGCGGAGGCGATCGTGCCGCCACAAACTCTTCATTGGCATTTTACATTAAATTTGAATTTTTTTTGCAATTGAAATTAGGAAAAAAGGGTCTGTCACAAAAATTGCTATGAAAACTCCCAAAAATAGACGTTGAAATTTACAAAAACAGATACTGAAATTCACAAAAATGGGACCCTGAAAAAAATTACTAGATCAACACCTGCTTTATGTAGATATTATTTTAAACATCATTCTATATTATATTTTAAAATTTTAAACATCAATTATAATACCTCAAAATAATTCTAAAAACGGGAATACGGGTATGTAACACCACAAAGAAACAAACACTGGCTGTAAACGGTTTAAGAACAAAATAAAAGAATAACAAATGGACACTCCGTGCATTCTAACCCAACCTCAAGACGTAGCAAGCAACGGTTTAACACGGGGATGGAACTCCACAAAGAAACGGACCCTGGCTGCAATCAATCCAGAACAATAGATAGAACCTGCAGTTTAAAAACACGGATGCAGAATAATAATTCGAAACCTACCAGCAGACGAAATCAACGCTTAAGAATACTGGGATAGAAACACACACACACACCAAAAACAATTACACTACTCGCATTCGAACCCAACAAACAGAGGAAAACATTAGTTAAAGAACAACAGTTAAAGTGTAATACTAGACTATGGACATTCCCCCCATTCAAACCCAACCTCCAGACGGAACAATGGTATAAGAAAACAGACAAAGAATAATACTACAACATGGACACTTCCTGGATTCTAAGTAATTATCACGAATTACCGATGATTTTTACTGGAGATTTTAATGTTAATTTTCACTCTCAAGAATCTCAGCCGTTAGTTGATTTTTTAAATGAAAAATTTGATCTAACTATGAATACTTCTCGACTTCAATCAACAACGCGTCTCGGTACAACAATAGATGCTGTATTTTCAAGAAAATTAGCAAATTTAGAGAGTAAAATTTATGTTTCACATTATAGTTACCACAAAGCTATAATTTCATACACAAAAAATATGATGACATTCAAGTACCCATTTCCAATGAATAATATGAATATCTATATAAATAAAGTTAGACTTTTGTCTGTACATTTCTTGGAATTCAAAAAATTTTGCGATTTCTATCCGTTTCAAGCACCCGGGAATCCGATGCGACCCTAAAAAAAAAGTTTGTCTGTCTGTCATTCTGTCGTTCTGTGATTCCTGTCGTGTCGTTCTGTCCGTGACGCTTTTTTTGTTCAAGCATCACGTAAAAATGACTGAAGCGAATGATATGAAATTGGGTGTCATGATAGGTTGTCACTCAACTTAAAACATAGGCGTCGAATTTAAAAAAAAATCTTGATTGGATTTTGAGACAATCCTTTCAAACTGCGTAAATATGTGTCCAAGCATCACGTAAAAACGACTGAAGCGAATGATATGAAATTGGGTGTCATGATAGGTGGTCACTCAACTTAAAACATAGGAGTCGAATTTTTAAAAAAATCTTGATTGGATTTTGAGATTTTGCGAAAATCCTTTCAAACTGCGTAAATTTGTGTTCAAGCATCACGTAAAAATGACTGAAGCGAATGATATGAAATTTGGTGTCATGATAGGTGGTCACTCAACTTAAAACACAGGCGTCGAATTTTTTAAAAAAAATCTTGATCAGATTTTGAGATTTTGCGAAAATCCTTTCAAACTGCGTAAATATGTGTCCAAGCATCACGTAAAAACGACTGAAGCGAATGATATGAAACTGGGTGTCTTGATAGGTGGTCACTTAACTTAAAACATAGGCGTCGAATTTTTTAAAAATCGTCATTGGATTTTGAGATTTTGCGAAAATCCTTCCAAACTGCGTAAATTTGTGTTCAAGCATCACGTAAAAACGACTGAAGCGAATGATATGAAATTGGAAGTTTGTCTGTCTGTCATTCTGTCGTTCTGTCATTCTGTCATTCTGTCATTCTGTCGTTCTGTCTTTGACGCTTTTTATGTTTAAGCATCACGTAAAAACAACTGAAGCGAATGATATGAAATTGGGTGTCATGATAGGTGGTCACTCAACTTAAGACATAGGCGTCGAATTTAAAAAAAAATCTTGATTAGATTTTCAGATTTTGCGAAAATCGTTTCAAACTGCGTAAATTTGTGTTCAAGCATCACGTAAAAACGACTGAAGCGAATGATATGAAATCGGGTGTCGTGATAGGTAGTCACTCAACTTAAAACATAGGCGTCGAATTAAAAAAAATCTTGATTGGATTTTGAGATTTTGCGAAAATCCTTTCAAACTGCGTAAATTTGTGCTCGCACATCACGTAATAACTGCAAAGGTGAAAAAATGATATTTGGTGAAATGAAAGGTCGTCTCTCCCCTTAAACTATAAGCCCCTTAAACTATAAGCATTAAAACAAATCGATCAGATTTCGAGATTTTGCGAAAATCGTTTAAAACTGAGTGAATCTTTGTTCAAGCATTACGTAATAACGACTAAAGCGAATGATATGAAATTTGGTCACATGATAGATGGTTACACAACATAAACTATAGATGTCGAATTTTTTTTAACATTTTTATTACATTTTGAGATTTTGTGAAAATTCTCTCAAAATACGTTTATATTTCTTCAAGCATCACGTAATAACGACTAATACGAATGATGCTAAATTTGGTGATATGATAGGTAGTTGCTAATCTTAATTTATAGGAGTTGAATTTTAAAAATATTTTGATTACATTTTGAGATTTTGTGAAAATCGTTTTAAAATGCTGAAATTTTGTTTCAGCATCACGAAATAAAGACTGCAGGGAATGAAACGAAATTGGGTGACATGATAGATTGTCACTCAACTTAAATTCTAGACTTCCAATTTTTCAAAAATATTGATTAGATTTTGAGATTTTGCGAAAATTATTTCAATATGCGTAAATATTCGTTCGCGCATCACATAATTACGATTAAAGCGAATGAAATGATACTACTTATCTACTCTCTAACCTGTAATATTTTAACAATACATAAAAATTATAACTTCGCTTTCTTTACTTTGCCAACATACTACATCCATTCTGTGTACTTCTACAATGCTGACGAAAGTTCTTGCTTTTTGGATCGACCCGATGTAAATAATCGATGAGCATTGAGTATTGAGTACTAACCATTGTACTCAATTTTGCATTGAGTACTAACCCGTCAACGACGGGTACTTCAGCTAGTAACATTTATATAATCTTTGTAAAGTACACGAATAATAAATATAATTAAATTATAACATGATATATATTTTAAGTTAAAGTTTAATCATTTCAGTGATATGTGTCGTAAACGTCAAAGAAGTTTTACTTCAACTGCGCATAAAGGTTACACGCACACACCTTTTTTTTTAATGTGTACAATATTTTTACTCTTTCGCATTTCAAACAGTTTTTTAATGTATATTCTCCAATTGATTTGAAACAATAACAGTGGTCGAGTGGTTAAGACCACTGAAAGTGGTAGATGGCTAAACTGTAGAGATCTAGGGTTCTGGGCTACCGCGTGGCTGTCGATCTAACGGTCTAGAGTTTTGGGTGGTTTTCTCCAGATGCATTGTGATTATGCTCTAGAACGCCTTAAAAAGTCCACTACCTAAAGCAAACTGCCCTTTAGATATGTAACTCTCGTGTAGCTTTGCCTTAATCAATAACCTAATCTCGTAGCAATAACCATAATTGTAACAATAATCTCTAATTTTATCCTGAAAATATATTTGCAAATGTATATGATAGAAGACTTACAGTTGCATTAAAAGTTCATGTCGAAGAATACAAAATCTATCTTCACGATCTTGGTACACTGGTACACACGAACTGATTTCAGTGATTTCGCAAAAGGTTCGAAAAAATTTAGGATCATTCTTTAGAAGCTGCACTACACAATGAAATAAATAAACGGTGACTTTTATGAACTTTTAGAAAAAACATTATTAAATATGGAATCGCCCAGAAACATTTTTTCAAAAAAGGATACATTTTGCAAAATTTCGCTATTTAAGATTAAAATTATTATTATTATTATTTTTGCTATAAAGTTCGTAACTGATCTAAATTTATCCTCTATTCAATGCCTAGTACAACCTGTAAAAAGAAATTCAAAAAATGTTTAAGTGTTTGACATGACTAGTTCATCTGTTTTTATGTACCAAAAATCACATTATTTTTCACGGTACAATGTTAAAAATCTTGCAGATAGTTTAAGGAAGAGCTAACAGTAATAAAAAATCACTGTGCAAAATTTTAAACTCACACAGAAAAAAATTTGAATTGTCATTTTGAACGATTATGGAAAATTTCATTTTGAAGGAAAAGTTACTTACAAACAAGATTGTCTGGTTTAAATACGTATTTTCTTTCCATTTTTTAAAATTTTTTTTTCTCTAATATTTTTTAATTGTTTGGTTCGAAAAAACTTCTCGCTTTCAGTTTTTGTACGAGTGTTAATACTTTTTAAATGGTGTACAATTAACTTTTTCCAGAATTGTTTACTTACTTATTTTTGCATAGAAAAATGTTCTAATAAAAGAAATTTTATTAAGTGAATGAATGCTAAGCAATTTAAACAATCCTAGTTTTGATGTGAGTGAAGCATTTTATTTGTTAAAGTAATTTTTGGTCTTTCATAATTTATTATTATAGTTATGTGAGTGAAACTTAATATATGTTCAATCATTTATCCTTATTTATTCTTTACTTTTTAATGTATAGCCTAATTCTTTTATTTTGAGCTGTTTGCATTTTAAATTAATTACACATAGTACCTTTAAAAATTTCTTCGACTCTCTGTATGACAAATAATATAGAAATTTTAATTAAATATTTTCATTTGAAAGCAATTTACTTCCCCATTTTGTGCAGATAATCAGAAGTTCTGCTTTGAAGTTCTTCGAAAATTTCGAAATTGATGTAAACTTTCGAAAGATGTAAACTTTCGAAAATTGATGTAAGTTTCGAAATTGATGTAAACTTTCTTATCTGTTCAAACAGCCTATTTATATAATTAAAGAATTATTTACATCGGGTCGATCCGATTTTGATAGCTATAAGCGATTGATTATAATAAACAAAAAATGTAAACTTAAAAGGGTCAAGCAGTAAGGAGCGGAGAGACGATTTCAGCAGAAAGCATTTACTTTAACATAATGGACATAGGCATAAGTTACTAAGGGCAAGGGGGTCAATAGATCCTCCCCCCCCCCATAAACATCAAGAAAATTCTGTTCGAAAATACTTTCTGCAATAGGAAACATTTTTATTGCGCTAATTTTGCAAATGGCAATGAAATTATTACACATTAGAATTATGTACATATTACAGATTTGAATTTTAAATCACTATTTTATCTGATTTTGTATGACTTCACTGAAACATTTTAAAATTGCTGACTTTTAGTGTATTATACTTATATTACCTTTCATAAACAAAAATTAATTGCACATTTTTCATTTATCTATAAAAAGGTTTTATGAGTAAGAAGTTTTTTTCTCTTAAGAAATCCGATTAGATATTAAGAAACTTATTCAACGAGTTCGATTGTATGCCTAATAAAGGTATATTTTATGTACATCTATATAAATAAAATTAGACTTTTGTCTGTACATTTCTTGGAATTCAAAAATTTTGCGATTTCTATCCGTTTCAAGCACCCGGGAATCCGATGCCACCCTCAAAAAAAAGTTTGTCTGTCTGTCATTCTGTCATTCTGTCATTCTGTCCGTGACGCTTTTTTTGTTTAAGCATCACGTCAAAACGACTGAAGAGAATGGTATGAAATTGGATGTCATGATAGGTGCTCACTCAACTTAAAACATAGGGGTCGAATTTAAAAAAAATCTTCATTGGATTTTGAGATTTTGCGAAAATCCTTTCAAGCTGCGTAAATTTGTGTTCAAGCATCACGTAATAACGACTGAAGCGAATGATATGAAATTGGGTGTCATGATAGGTGGTCAATCAATTTAAAACATAGGCATCGAATTTAAAAAAATCTTCATTGGATTTTGAGATTTTGCGAAAATCCTTCCAAACTGCGTAAATTTGTGTTCAAGCATCACGTAAAAACGACTGAAGCGAATGATATCAAATTGAGTGTCATGATAGGTGGTCACTCAACTTAAAACATAGGTGTCCAATTTTTAAAAAATCTTCATTGGATTTTGGGATTTTGTGAAAATCCTTTCAAACTGCGTAAATTTGTCTTCAAGCATCACGTAATAACTGCAAAGGTGAAAAAATGATATTTGGTGAAATGATAGGTGGTTACTCACCTTAAACTATAAGCATCTAATTTTAAAAAATCGATCAGATTTCGAGATTTTGCGAAAATCGTTTCAAAGAGGGAATCTTTGTTCACGCATTACGTAATAACGACTAAAGCGAATGATATGAAATTTGGTCACATGATAGATGGCTGCTCAACAAAAACTATAGGTGTCCAATTTTTTAAACATTTTTATGAGATTTTGTGAAAATTCTCTCAAAATACGTTTATATTTCTTCAAACATCACGTAATAACGACTCATACCAATGATACGAAATTTAGTGATAGGATAGGTAGTTGCTAATCTTAATTAATAGGCGTTGAATTTTAAAAATATTTTGATTACATTTGGAGATTTTGTGAAAATCGTTTTAAAATGCTGAAATTTTGTTCCAGCACCACGAAATAAAGACTGCAGGGAATGAAACGAAATTGGGTGACAGGATAGGTTGTCACTCAACTTAAATTCTAGGCTTCCAATTTTTCAAAAATATTGATTAGATTTTGAGATTTTGCAAAATTATTTCAATATGCGTAAATATTCGTTCGCGCGTCACATAATTACGACTAAAGCGAATGAAATGATATTACTTAATTACTCTCTAACCTGTAATATTTTAACAACACATAAAAATTATAAATTCGCTTTCTTTACTTTGGCAACATACTACATCCACTCTTTGTACTCCTACAATGCTGACAAAAGTTCTTGCTTTTTGGAAATTTGCATTCCCTAACCCGTCAAGGACGGGTACTTCAGCTAGTTAATAAATATATGTGTATATATTTTTTTTTCGTATCTCCAGTACCCTTGACTTCTTTTAGAAGCGTTCAAAAATTGCATGTTTTTTAAAAGAATAACCATAGTACAGAATACTTATTTTATTTTGTGATGCTTAAAAATCATCCAAGATTTTCATGTTGTGATCGTGCGTTGAATTGAAACAAAGTGCTTAACGAACCTTTTGACGCAAGCAGACTTTCGTAAGATAAAATAACAAATGTACATAAAGTTCTATAATAGAAAAAATGAATAATTTTAAAAAATTTGTTTTTGATAATAAGGTGTCTTTTTGAGTGGTTAAAAAAAAAAGTGTGTGCGTGTAATCTTTATGCGCGATTGAAGTAAAACTTCTTTGACGTTTACGACACATATCACTTAAATGATTAAACTTTAACTTAAAATAAATATCATATTGTAGTTTAATTATATTTATTATTCATGTACTTTACAAAGATTATATAAATGGTATATTCATATTATTCATTGGAAATAGGTACTTGAATGTCATCATAGTTTTTATGTATGAAATTATAGGTTTGTGATAACTATTAGGTTGTAACGAAAGTTTCCCGCCATCACAAATATCGTCTGCAAACAGTTCACGTAGTCTGTTTGCCCATATTTTGTCAAACAATTTTTGCCATTTGAAAGAAAGCGACTTGCTTTAGAACACTGTGTTGTTAAAAAATATCCTTATCATTAAGTACAATGTGTCTGAAATGGAAGTATCACGTTACTGGATTAGAACCATCATTTACTTCTAGTTCTGTTGCAAAAAATCAGCTACAGTATGTCAAAGAATTATGTGGGCAATTTAGATTTTACTGTTGTATCATATGGCACTGTGAAGGTTTGGTACTGAAAGTTAAAAAACAGGGCCTATGACATTCAAGGAGCTGAGCGTTTTGGCCGGCCTACTGATGTTAATGAGGGCCACCTGCGAGAACTTGTGCAAGAAGATCAGTATTTAACCACTTGAGAGCTAGCTAAAGAGTTAAACATTAATGCCATGCCCATTAGTCATGCTATGCATCACATAAACTTGATGTACAAGTTCAATCGCTGGGTGCCGCATGAGCTGACTCAAGCAGATTTGGCGGAGAACTTTCGTTACAAAATGATATAATGTGAAACATAAATTTTACTCTCCAAATTTGCCAATTTTCTCGAAACTACATCATCTATCGTTGTACCAGGTGCATTTCACTTGCCCCCCCCCCCCCCACAAACGAGTTTCAAAATTTTGACGATTGTACTGGTTTGTACTATGTTTGTACCGGCTAGTACCGAAATATTTCCGTTTGTACGAGATTCGTTAAAAAGTTATTAACGATTTTAATGTGGGGGGCTAGAGAAACGACAGTGCCCCTCCATGAAGCAATTTTAACAATTTGACGATTGTACTGGTTTGTACTACGTTTGTACCGATAGTACCGAAATATTTTCGTTAAAAAGTTATTAACAATTGAAATGTGTGGGGCTGCAGAAATAGTACCCCCTTCTGCCATGGAGCCGTTTTGAAATGTTGACGATTGTACTAGCTTGTACTGCATTTGTGCCGCCTAGTACCGAGGGATTTTTGTTTGTACTCTTATAATAAGAGAGGTATAACGGTTTTACCGCAAGCAATTTTGTGAGAACGTAAGAGTTCATCGACCGCTATCCAAAACATTGGGTTTCAGAATTTCCTCGTCTTCCGTGTCTTCCGGATATTCGACCACTGGTCTGAAGGGTGTGAGCATCTAAGGGGAAGAAAATCACATGTGTCAAGCTGGCCGGACCACATTTCGCAAAATGAAAAATAGCAGGATAAAAAATTAGTGCTATATTAGTGCTCATTAGTGCTCGAACCTCAGAATTAGTGCTGCTTATTTAAGCGAGTAATTCACAATTTAATGTGGTCCGGCTATCTTGACGTCAAGCTGGCCGGTCACATAAAGAAAAAAATATTTTTTCCCCAATTTTGTTACATACAGAATTAGTGCTACATTAGTGCTGGTTGAATGCCAAATTACAGAATTAGTGCTCCGTATTTAAGAGAGTTATTAAATAATCAATGTGGTCCGGCTATCTTGATGTCAAGCTGGCCGGCCACAGAAAGAAAAAAATATTTTTTCGGGAATTGTAATTCATACAAAATTAGTGCTATATTTGTGCTGGCTGAATACCAAATTACAGAATTTTTTATCCATATTTGAAAAAGTTATTAAATAAATAATGTGGTCCGGCTATCTTGACGTCAAGCTGGCCGGCCACATAAAGGAAAAATTATTTTTTCCCGAATTTTGATGCATACAGAATTAGTGCTAGATTAGTACTGGCTGAATACCAAATTACAGAATTTGTGCTCCGTATTTAAGAAAGTTATTAAATAATCTATGTGGTCCGGCTATCTTGACGTCAAGCTGGCCGGCCACATAAAGAAAAAAATATTTTTTCCCGATTTTTGATACATACAAAATTAGTGCTATATTAGTGCTGGCTCAGTACCAAATTACAGAATTTGTGCATGGATCCGTAACTTAACGTAATGCGCGTTATAACCAATTCGTTATTCGTTACAAATCATAACGTTATTCACAAGCCGAATAACGTTATTCATACCGTAACTTTCAAATCGTTCTTCACGAAATAACGTTTTAATCAATAACCTTAATGATTTGAGAAATCAGTATTCGGTTACTTGACCCAAAACTGCTCGGGGAATAACGTTATATTTAATAACGATATTCAACGTACACTTATTATAACGTTATTCTTTTCTGTGCTATACATAATAACTCTAAGAACAGTAACAGAATGCATTGGGTTAATCATGTTAACCGTTTAGTTTATAACATTAAACTTACATAACTATTTGATAACGATACAGTATCAATTAGTTAGAATATAACCTTTCGTTCAATAACAATTTAAATACGGTATGAGACCATAACGTTAAAGGAACAGAACGACATCTTCATACCGTTATAACGCAATAACGAAATGCCATTCATATTGACACGATCCGTTACAAAATATAACAAATAGTTCCAATATATTTAAATACGGTATAACATCTAACCGTTCGAGTAACCTAAAAATTTTGATCCGAATCATCGGCTTTTCGGACTGAGAGGAGGGTGAATGAAAGGTAAAATTATTGAGTGGGTTCACCACCTAGACTCGTGTTCCGTACATAAAACACAGGATGCATGCAAGGACTGATTTCCAGCATGGCATTCGGGACAATTGCCTGGGCCCCCAACAATAAGGGGCGCTCCCAAATAACCCTTTAACTTGCACATTTTGAATTTAATTTAAAATGAACAGGGTAGATACTGACAGTGACGGATCCAGAAAAAATTCTGGAGGTGGCACAAAACATTTGGCTCATATTTCTGATAAATAAATTCACTTGAATTTAAAAACGAAGTCAATATTCTACACTGTAATTTTCAGGTGGTACGTGTTCCTGTGTCCCTCCCCCCACTCTGGATCGCTGACAATGTATATTGAAGAGGATTTTTTTTCATTTTTTTAAAAGCTGCTACTTCAGCTAGATTATTTTATTGAAGTATTGGGAGTCAAAGATAATTTTTCGTACTTTGATTGTATTTCCTTTTATTTTTTAATAAAAAGATAACCTTTTGTGGACACAGTCAGTTTCAGCATGGCACTTTTTTACAATATTAAAAAAAAAATTGTTTAAAGTGTGAATGTCCAGCGTTTTGTCCTATTCTGCGGCTGTCAATCTAACAGTGTTGAGTTTTGGTCGCTTTTCTCCAGTTACAGCGTGAATACGCGTTAGAACCCTTTAAAATGTCCTTCGACCAAGGCACCCCCTCTCTTTGGCAGATAGCCCTTGCGTAATTTCGCCACAATACAATACAACAGAAAAAAATCTTTTTTTTAAACACAAAACGCTTTTAAACTCAGTCCTGTCAACTGTTAGCAATAGGAGGTGTGTTAAACAGTAGAACTTTTAATTAATATTAGATTGGTGCATATATATAATTATCAAGCGTTTCCCTCTTTCTCCATTTGGCAAAACAATCCCAGCTTTCGATTTAGGTTGGTTTGCCCGTTTCAAGTCTGGTGACATTAGCTTGGAAGATAAGCCAGGACGAGGTCGACTATCGGATTTTGACGACCAGGCACTTTCGGCAGACTGGAAGGGAGCGAAAGCTGAGACTGTTCCGGCCGATGGGGAAAAGGAAAAACGCCTGATTAATTATGCACCGACCTAATAATTTTAAAAGTTAAAATAATTAATAGTTGTTCTTTCTTTACTTTAAAGAAATGTAAAAAAGTGACATACCGATGTTGACACCGCCCCTGGAAAGGTTAAATTGTAGGTCTATTTAATTTTTTTTTTTAAAGGAAGTGTGAGTTAAGGGCTTAGCTAGGGGTACGTATCCTCCTAACACCGAAATTTTTAGATCAGTCAGTGTTAGCATTAATGAGTATGTGAGTATTTTGCTGAGGCAAATCTAACAGACGGGTATCTGCTTAGCGGGGGGGGGGGCGTTGCCTTGGCCGAGGTCTTTTTCAGAAATTCAAAGCATATTCGCGTAACATCTGGCAAAAATCGCCCAAAACTTCAGACCATTAAATGGACGCAGTTGGCTGGAAGCCTGGACTTTAATAGTTTAGCAATCCACCATACTCAATGTTTTATTCACTTGGCCACGATGCGACCTCATAAGCATTTAGATTTTTATGCCTTGCGAAAATTACGTTTATTTATACACAACTCTAATGCATAGCTCCTTCCAAAGAAACTACTCTCTGCACTGTCGCAAGATAATGGAAAGAAATCCGGAATCACTGACCTAGGGCTATCAGGAATGTTAATAAATTTGAAAAGACATACTGTTTTACGTGTTATGTAACATCATATGTAACATCATTGATCTCATGAACTCCAATTATGTACCAATCATCCATTACTTTTATGTTTTTTCTTGTTTTTTGCATACCATTTCTTTTTTGAAGAAAGGGGGGAAATGATGTTGAGTGCGGAGATAGTACTTTCTTAATGTGCATGCAAATTATGTCTTCCCTCCCCCTCCCCTTGAAGGAAGTCTGCGTACGCTACAGTGGCGCGTGGATGTACCTAGGGTTGCCAGGTCGCCATACCAAATAGCCGGACGTATGGGTAAAAAGGCCGGACAGCCTACAATATTGAGGATTTTGTCTCGGTATTAATAAGTACAACAAAAAAGTTGAATAATGTAAAATCAAGCTTTTTTGATTATTACCATGAATCTTGTTCAATTCTAATGAAATATAAATAACATCGAATGCCAAATCAGTTCAAGTACTTTATGACTCATCAGCCAAAGTCACCCGTAAAAAACCTAACAAAAGCCGGACACCGTTCAGTTTGGCCGGACACGCAATCAAAAAGCCTAACTATGTCCGGCTTTATCTGGACGCCTGGCAACGCTAGATGTACCCATACATTCCGTTAGCCATACTGCTCAAAAGGGTTATAATTAAAGGTCCAATAAAGAATAAAATGGTGCAAAACTATGAAACTGCTACGATAAAAAAAATATATATTGCTATTACGCAAATGTGATGACTGATTGTCAGAATACTATTTTGTCATTTCTCTCATGTGTCAATGATTCTCATCTTTAAATCTATCGCATTTTTACTTTCCGAACATATATGGAAAGTATTGTAATCATGAAAATATTCGACTTTTAAGATTTTCATGTATTTACACGTTTTCGGGCATTAATTCATTTATGTTGTTTTTGCGGTGATGGATTTGTGTACGTAAGCAAACACGATAGCTCCTAAACATTGCATTTGATTGAGCTGAAATTTTGTATATATATTATAGACCTCCCATATTGATTTTCGCGTGTACAGGCTGCAAAAAGAATTTAATACATTGGGCGGGAGTTCCTGAAAGTGCGCTAGCGTCTATTGAGTATTTCAGTATTTTGTGTTATGGCAAGTCTACACGAAGGGCACCTACCCACCGGTGAGGGGGACTTGGGCGGAGGACCATTTTAAGGGGTTCTAACGCGTATTTACTTTGTATCTGCATGCACATAAAACCGCCTGAATCTCTAGATCCTTTGATCGACTGCCACGCAGTATGCCCCAACGCGGGACCAGTACACTTTGGCTGTCTACCATACTTACAATAATACATTTGGGTAATACACTAGTACACCTTAAATTATTTGTGTCTTTCGGGCATTAATTCATTTATGTTGTTTTTGCGGTGATGGATTTGTGTACGTAAGCAAACACGATAGCTCCTAAACAGTGCATTTGATTGAGCTGAAAATAAGTATAATTTAAGACACAAATAATTTAAGGTGTACTAGTGTCTAAATGGTGCATTCGTATAAGTTCAAATTCAGTATGTATATTGTAGGTCTTCGTTTTACAACCTGTTTAGATTCTCGTAAGTGTAGGATTCACAGTTTTTTCATGTCACAAAAAAGTATTCTTATACATTGCGGTCTGTACATTAATCTTTGAAGTGCACTAGCGTTTGAACACTGTATTCTTAATTATTGAATGTTCCAACATACCGAGACAGAACTAATGTGAAATCGTAAAGCTGCCGTATTCAAATTCTGCGCCTGGTTTTATAGAAACTATGTCAATTTGTACTATTTGATTTATTGTCTTCCGAAGAAATTTTGTACAACAAGCAGTTCGTGCATCCTGACCACGATGAGTTTTTAGTCATGAGCATGAGGAAAGCATGATCACATTGTCCCCTTTTAAATACATAAATTCATTTGACAGAAGACCGACGATGTAAGAACACATGAAGCCGGGGTTGAGAATATCGGGATATATCATTCCCCGGGTAATTTTAGCATGAGTTTTAATATTTTTCCATCAAGCCGAATTTAAGTTTATATATGTACGGCCACAGTCGTCGACTCCATGAGGCTTGCGGGGGCTTCAGAACCCTCAAAAATTTCGTTCCAATCTTTCTACTGTCAAATATTTTTTTTTTTCTATATTGGTTGAAACTCAAAGAGTGTGGTGCTACTATTTTTCGATAAGACAAAAGACTGTGGATACGGAGCTTTTTCACAAAGCACTTAAAGGCTTTTGTGAGAAGTAATCGTCTCAAATGAATTAGAAGTAGCAAGAAATATTTCTTGACTTTGCAGATGAGTAGCAGATAAAATAGCCATAAAAGGTTGACCTTGAGACAGGGGGCGACTTTCTTGCAGAGGGTTGTTCTGTTCCTGGAGGGGTCAAGAAAACCGCAAACTTGAGGTGGTCAACAGCTTTCGGTTGAGAAGAAAGAGCAACAGCATTGTAGCTGAGGTGTCATGATTGCTTCTAGCAGGGTTTGAATTTTGCGCACCCTCAACACAATTAGTCCGGGAGCCAGCGACAGATTTTGGTCAGTTATTTCTTCCCGGCCGATAATTCGTGAGAAGATTAAGATAGTTGTGTGTTGAAGCCTGGTGATCGTCAGCTGTCAAGACACGTAAAAAAAATAAAAAAATTCAGTCATTTCCACCCGGCTGAAAATTTCTGAAATAATAGTTGGCATAGTACTTGTTTGAAAAAAAAACCGTCAGCTGGCCAAGCGGCGGTGGATTATACGTCAGCTGCTCATACGAACATGTAAAAAAAAAATTTTTTTTGCAATGATTTCCTCCCGGTTGAAAATTTGACAGATGTTTGTTTACATTCTACTTTAAATAAAAAAACAAGTCAGCTGGCTGTATGCCGGTCGAAAAACCTTCAGCTGGCACAGTGAAAGTGTGGCGCGGAAAGGTAGTGTGGCCGCCGCTAGCTTATTTCAATGCACCAGCTGACGGGTTTTCCCCGGCATACGGCCAGCTGAATTGTTTTATTATGGCAAGAATTATGTCAACTATTATTTGACAAATTTTCAACCGGGAGGAAATAACGCACTTTATTTTATTGGACACAATGCGCCCTGCAGGTGAGTTGCAAACATAATCAGGAAATAATCAAGCGACCGAATAACAAAAATTAAGTTTGAATATAAATATATCAATATATTTTTTATTTACAGTAAATAATTATTATAATTCTTAAATACTATAATGTTTCATCTTCACTTGTGGCACTCTCATAGTCCTCCGAATCATAGTCCTCCGACTTCAATTTTGAAGTAGCCTTTTTGCAAAAAACGCAAAACGGATTTACAATCGACATTTTATTAAGTAATTTAAAGCAGTTCGACAGTCTTTTTAAGATCCATCCTTCCGAAACGTTTGGGCGATCTGTTTCCACTGACTATTTCAAAATATCTCCAATTCCAAAATATTAATTTTTATATTCCCAAAACGATCAAATTATGCTATTCTGAAAACATGAAAAATTTTCGCATTCGAAAGATTTCATTTTGTATACATAGCCATTCTTATATACAGGCAGACGATTTCTTTGCTTGGCTCAAAGTCCGCTTATAAATCCTCGATTTATTTTTGAGAAGAAAAATTAAACTGTGTAATCTAGAAAAGCAATTTAAAAGGAAGGAATCACAATTTTTCCTTCAAAGCCGGATATAACGTCAATATAACGTCCTTTTCCGCTTGCAGAGCCGAATTTTGTCACACAAATGATAAACTTTTTTGACTCGGAGAAATAAAATGGAGCTGAAAATGCCAAAAAATCGCTTAAAAATGAGGAAACCGGTGGTTTTCATGTTTTTAAAGTAGCACAGATTGTTTTTTTTTTATATTTCTATACATAATTATGAAAAATAGTAGAACTATTGAGGATATCAGCGCGTTGTGTCCAATAAAATAAAGTGTGTTATTTCCTCCCGGTTGAAAATTTGTCAAATAATAGTTGACATAATTCTTGCCATAATAAAAAAATTCAGCTGGCCGTATGCCGGGGGAAAACCCGTCAGCTGGTGCATTGAAATAAGCTAGCGGCGGCCACACTACCTTTCCGCGCCACACTTTCACTGTGCCAGCTGACGGGTTTTCCACCGGCATACAGCCAGCTGACTTGTTTTTATATTTAAAGTAGAATGTAAACAAACATCTGTCAAATTTTCAACCGGGAGGAAATCATTGCAAAAAAAAATTTTTTTTACATGTTCGTATGAGCAGCTGACGTATAATCCACCGCCGCTTGGCCAGCTGACGGTTTTTTTTCAAACAAGTACTATGCCAACTATTATTTCAGAAATTTTCAACCGGGAGGAAATGACTGAATTTTTTTTAATTTTTTTTACGTGTCTGGAAGGCGGCCGCCGCCCAACCCACCCATGGTGCGGCAGCTGACGATCCCCATGCTTCAACACACAACCGTCTTAATCATCTGAGAAATTATGGGCTGAGAGGATTTTGGTCGCAAAAATCTGTCGCTGGCTCCCGGACTAAATGTTTGGAAAGTGCTCCTCACAAGGGTTACGCCCCTAGCAGTGTTATACAGTAAGCCTCCGAAACCCCCGAACACACAGTTGAAAGTTACCCCGTAGTGCGGGGGCAGGAGGGTGAAGAGACCTCCACACAAGGAATTATTTTTTAAATGAAATTAAATATTTTGTAATTTTAATTTTCCTTTCGTTTTTTTAAAGAAACCGCAGAATATTAGAATTTATCTTAATACTTTACAGAGGATAGACAGAAGAACAGACATATATTCAGAGTGTGTCACAATTCCCTCCCGAGTTTGGAAAGCTTATTAAAAAATATATTACCAATACAGCAACAAAGTTCACTTTATTGAATAAAGAATGTTACAAGCTTTTTTTTCATAAATGTTCAATATGTGAACCTTTCGTGATGTGGCAGCTATCAAGTCTAAAGTCAAATTCTTCCCTCCCATACTCGCTTTAACTTGTGGCGATCAATGGTAGCGAATACGGTTGTGATCCTTTGGCGTAAATGAGGCACAGGGGGCACAAACACATGATTTATTATATAACTCCTTAAAAAAATCGCATACTTATGGTTTGGAGAGCGTGGTGGCCACGGATGAAGGCGATTGTCGTCGATAGAGCCTCGACCAATTCAACGACGAGGAAGCTGGTTATTTGTGAAAAACAAAACTTGTAATGTTTCTTTTCCCCGTAAAGTCCACTTTGATGCTGTATTGGTAATATATTTTATAAGCCTTCCAAACCCGGGGGGGGGGGATTGTGACACACTCTATATGTATATATTTAGCGATACAGGAAGCTCGTGATTTGTGAAACAAAACTTGTAGTGTTCCTTTCTTCAGTAAAGATAACTTTGTTGCCGTATCGGCAATATATTATTTTTTATAAGCCTTCCAAACCCGGGACAGAATTGTGACACACCCTGTATTTATAAATCCCTGATTAGATACATCGGTGGAAAAAGCAACTAAAAATGCGTAGGGGTTGCATTTTCCTCACGTTTTCTCCCTTTTTCAGCCTGAAACACTTGTAATAACCAATTCTTCGATAAATCATTCGTAATATTTAAGCGAACTCTTTTTCGTGATGAAAGTATTATTATCCATAGTAAAAAGTTTTCCAACTACTGGGCTTGTATAAAAAAGACTCTTTTTAAACTTAAAAAAATTAACCATTATAAATTTTTGATAAATCTAAGCTGAAAGCGCAAATTTAGAGTTTATTTTGAATCTCGATTTTCGAATCTTTCTGTCTAAACAAAGTTGAATTGACAGAAATGTGGCGGGACCGTTAGAAAATTTTATTAGTTTTTAGGGCTAAGCAAGATGAGTGGATAAAGAAACATCTTGAAGATTATTTCCGGATACTCGGATTCGTTACTTTATAGTTTTGCAATCGTGAAATTTTCTAATGCGAAATAAAAGATAATTGACACTTTTTTATAAATATATTGATCCAAAACTATACCAAAGAAAGTGAAAGTTATTTTAAAAAATCATACGCGTTTAACATAGAACCTGTTCCTTTTTTTAAAATTAAGTTAAAAAACTTGATGTGCCCCACCAGTGGCCGAGCACATAGTGCTCTCAACTAGTAAACGGAAGGTGCCTGGTTTAAATTCAGGTCGCATCCGCCTACCTGGCCTTCCGGAGATTCCCCGATTTTCTCCGAAACTTCGAGTAAATACAGTTTAGGACCCCTTAGAAAAACACCCACGGGGAGCACTCCCCTCGGACTAGATCCCCCGAGTTGATAATCAA
This sequence comes from Cheiracanthium punctorium, assembly GCA_038373885.1. Classification (NCBI taxonomy): domain Eukaryota; kingdom Metazoa; phylum Arthropoda; class Arachnida; order Araneae; family Cheiracanthiidae; genus Cheiracanthium; species Cheiracanthium punctorium. The sequence continues at coordinate 47,140 of JAWZYV010015558.1, forward strand.
CGTAATTTAAAAAAATGCGAAAAACACATGATTTCTTTCATGTCTATTAAATTATATACATTTTTATGCGCTTCATTTAATCTTATTTAATTTAAAATTAAGATAGGATACTTGAAACAATTATGCAGATTTTCTGAAATGTAAAAATAATTTTTTAATATAATGATTATAATGAAAAATGCACCTTTTGGAACGTGATTACAAAAATCCTGATTCTATGGAAACTATTAAACTATTGGTTAGTATTTTTTTACGCCGCCCCCCCCCCCCACGTCCCAACGAATTATTCGAGCTCCCTCAAAATTTTTTTACAATTCGGTGCCAGGGTGCACCGCTGCCTTTCACAACTTCTCCAGAAAAACTTCTGGCTATGTTTGCGACAAAAGATAACAGCGCAGAAAGGTTCTTCGATTGCATGACTTACATTTGACTTTGTATGTCGAGACCTTTCACCGAAATATCCCATCCAATCACCCACCTCAGACATTCAGAATATCAGAACTTAAGGAATTAAGCCGTATTCTTCCTGTTTGAAGCTATTTCTGCCATTTCTAGCCATTTTAAACATCGTTAGTCATAGGTCCATTCCGCTTGTCCGTGTCTGTAGTTCTCCATTTGCATCACGTTCAAAACGAGGCAAAATCAAAATTTTGTTTTGTTATTGCAATTAGTTTATTAGTAATTTATTTTTCCCTCAGCTCGAAATAATTTTTAGCCATTTCTATCCATTTTTCTCTGTGATTCTAGCCACTTTTAATCCGGCAGAGTTGCAACTAGGGATGGACACGAGATATATCGCATCGTGTCGCGTTCCTGTTTAGCATGCGAGACTAGAACGCGAGACGAAACAGAGAAAATTTTTCGAGGCAAGACGCGAGACGAGAAAGGAAATATTTAGCAAGGCGAGACGCTAGATGAGACAGAGAATTGTCTCACACGATATTTCTCACGAAAATTTCTCGTCCATAAATTTACAATACGAATTGCTTTTCAATCAGAATAGAAGTACTGTATTTGAGGCGGTATGCCATCCCCTTCACCATATTTTTTATTTTAAAAGGAGACGTTTATTTTGTATAATTATTTTGAACATGATATTTTTATTTTGTGATTTTACAACGGTGTGATGTGCAAACGAAAAGTACTTTTTATAGATCGCCCAAATAGATTTCCGTACAATCTTTTTTGTCAGAATTAAAAATTATGAACCTATCTTTAGAAATATAATACATATACGAAGAACCTCACTAATGCAACGACAAACCAGGCAGCTATTTGGTCCCTAGTATTTTATTTTGCGTTTTTAACCTAAAAATAACTCTAAATTCTGTAGTGTATATCTAGCGTGAAGTCAGTTCCATGACTCGCATTAACTTTCGTATAAATAAATAGTATTCAATCTATGGATCGTGTCGTCATTCATGGGTTCTCATAGGAGCACTTTTAAGGGAATTTCTTGCATTTCAAAGAAGAGGGGAATGGTTATCTCAGTCTTTGAAATACTTTAAAACTGAAGTAATACAAGAAAGTTCACTATGTTATAAAGATGCTTATTACACCCAGTGGCGGATATACAGGTTGTGTGACGGCGATCTATAATATACATACCCTTTTTAAACTTATTCGAATGTACCATTTAAACACTAGTACCAGGCGCGTTGCCAGGAAAATTTTTCGGGGGGGGATATGCGCCTGGAAAAATTTTCGGGGGGGGGATATGAACTTATATGTTTTTAAATAGACGGAATTTCATCACTAATCCAAAAATTTCGGGGGGGGGGGGATATATCACGATATCCCCCCCCTGGCTACGCCCCTGACTAGTACGTTTTAATTGACTTGCATTCGTAGGCCGAAATGCATAAGAATTACTTTTGCAACCCTGTGAACAAATTATTAGCACTACACACACCAAAATCTACGCAGGTCATGCGACCGTGACCTATAACATACAAGCTCAATTTGAGCTCAACAAGAAACAGTTAAAACACAAAAAAATAATCTTCACCCTTCAAAACGTCCCTGAAACCTCTGCCCATTTAAAACTTTCATTGACACCCTCTGAAATCTCGGCTTAGACGATTAAATAACCCAGATAATAAAAAACGATTTCCCTTCAATATCCAAAACTCCAGAGTCAGACTGACAACTGCGGGATAAGCCAAAACGCTGAGACTTTCCACTTCATCCAAAACAGTTTTTACAATCGTAAAAAGGTGGCATGTCCCAGCTGACTGTGCCCCTGAGATGTTTAAATTTTTTATTTAAAAAGTAAGCAGAAATAGAAGAAGAAATCTGTTAAAAGTGCGAAAGTTATTTTCGATCCCCAATACGTCCCTGGAATAATATAGACCCATTGAAAACTTAATTGACTCCTTTTGGAATCTCGGCTTTAGAAGTTCAAGTAATTTAGCTCATGCACCCACTATTAGAAAAAAAAGGTTTTCCTTCAAGATCATGTACACAGGGTCCTTGCTAAAGGGGAAGGTGGGGTAGGGGGAATCTGCCCTCTAATACTCGCAAAATTCTGTTAAACTTGGCAAAATTAGACTCCTAATTGGCAAACTTGGTAAAAAAAAAAATAAATAAATAAAATAACGAAAACCATAATTCATTTCTGATACGCTTGACAAAATTACACAAACCCAGTTGGCAAAATTAAAAGTTGGTAATATAGTTGATAAAAAAATTAATAAGTTGGTAAAAACCGATATTTGACTTGGCAGTTTATCTCCCCTCCTTAAATAAAGCCTTAGCAATGGCTTTGTATGTACCCCTTTATATACCCTTATATTATTCAATATACCCCTATCATACTGTCTGACTAGCGACTCCTGGACATGGGCGTCGGCACAAAATTTTCCGATGCAGGGGTGGGGGGAGGACAGAGATTGTTTCAACATATGGTTATCGTATTGGAAAAAACTAAAAGGCAGAGAAAAAACGGCATATAATAATCTAGGGGGGAGGCAAATGATCCCCTTGGCCTATGCTTCCGAAGCCCTTGCTCCTGGACAGCCCCTATGTCCGTGTGTGTGCTACATACAAAACATAAGTAAGGGTGGCTCTCACGCAACACTTATCTTTCACCCTCCTCTCAGTCCGAAAAGCCGTTGATTCGGATAAGAAATCTTTAAGTTATTTGAACCGTTAGATCTTATACCGTATTTAAATATATTGACACCAATATGTTATAATTTGTAACGAAATGTACCAATATTATTGCATATAGTTATGTAGCTATAACGGTATGAAAATATCGTTCTGTTCCTTTAACGTTATGGTCTCATACCGTATTTAAAACGTTATTCAGCGAAATGCTATATTCTATAACTAATTGATACTGTATCGTTATTAAATAGTTAGGTGAGTTTAACGTTATAAACTAAGCGTTAGCATGAGTAACCGAATGCATTCTGTTACTTTTTGTTCAGTTTCTGAGTATAACACAAAACGGAATAACGTTATAATAAGTATACCATTGAATAACGTTATTCTGAATAACGTTATTGCAATAACGTATTCATTTGCGTTCTGTAGATTTGTTACGGTACGATAATAAAATACAAAATGTAACGTAACTAATACATAACGAAAATCAAGCAGCTATTTGTACATATAAAAATTGTATAACGAATTATTTTGTTACAAGGCCGAATAACGTTACAATTTTGTTACGTTAAGTTACGGATCCCTGAATTTGTGCTCCATATTTAAGAAAGTTATTAAATAATCAATGTGGTTGTGGTCCGGCTATTTTGACGTCAAGCTGGCCTCTATATAAAGAAATAATTATTTCTTTCAGTTATTTAATATATTAATTATTTTTTATTCAGTTATTCAATCATTTACATTGATAATTTATTTACTAAACATAACACATGGCCAGGGCCATCAGAAAATACAAAATTAGACATTAATACTTATTTACCATCTGTACTTCACTGAGATGCAACATTCACCCAACGAAAGTATTTGAGTTTTACTTAATAGCCTTGTTGCACAATGATATTGTAATTAAAGTGAGAAGAGGTGGGGAATTTTACAGTTACGCTTATTCTATGATCCCACCCCCGACCCCCCTTGATTTGTAGAAACATTTTACAAGTAATTCCGGTATTGCAAATTTTGTATAACTGGTATTATAAATTTTGTATTGGTGCCGTAATATGTTTTTTATTTGAAATAAAGAGGCTAACATTGTTTATTAACTTCTATATTTTAACTGTCATTAAAAACTTGCAAATTCCATGTATGTGTTACTGTGAAGAACCGAAATTGGAGAATGTCGACTTTCACGGGTGAATGTCAAATACGTCAGTGAAAGACTGAATATTTGATTATATTATAGTATATTTGGACTACCAAAGGAGTATTTCGACAAGCACCGATATGCTCTATGCGGAGGTCGAAAAGCAAAGCCAAGGCCATCAGATAGGCAAAAACACTGCAAAAATATTTTTATTCTGTTGGGGGAGGTTATTCCCCATGAATCCATGGTTTCCCATGGTTATAGAAGAAAAGTTCATTACGGTATAAATGGCAAACTCTTTATTGGCCAAATGTAACACTAAAACCTGAATTTAAATTAATCATTTATCCGTATACAACTTCTATCATTACTAAGAAGGCAAGGAATATCGAGCATCCTTCCTTCTTCACAGGCTACACAATGTTACGACCAGGGCCGGCCCGAGGGGTGTGCGGGGCTCCAGGCGAAGCACAAGAGCGGGGCCTCTTTTCTGTCATGTCTTATGTAAGTTACTACTAGCAGTGCTAGTACATAATAGTCTTATTTCTCGTTTGTTTTTTTTTTTTTCGGAATATATCGCAACCATCTACCACGCTCGGTCCAATGCGATAGCAAAAAAAAAAAAAAAAAAAATGGCCCAGGAGCGAGGCCTCTAAGCGCGGGGCCTTAGGCTATCGCCTACATTCGCACCCCCCCCCCCCTTGGGCCGGCCCTGTTACGACACACTTCTGACATTTTATCGCGCCTGAAATACGGAGAAGAAAATGCAAATCTCCGACATATTTGACATTCACCATGCACTAATGGTGAATGTCGACATTCGCCATGCACTAATGGTGAATATCGACATTCGCCGGTGTAAGTGAGAAATAAGGTTATTTAGCGAATATTTTGGACATGCACCTAGTGACGATATGAATGTTGACATTCCCCGGTGAAAGTCGACATTTTCCAGATTTCGGACTTTCATGGTAACATATACATTTAGAGCGCGTATTGTCAGTAATTAGTAGTATCAAAATTTTTATAATCAATTCTGTTACTTTATGTATGCTATACACTATACCTATATCTTAAAAAAGAAAAATAGCATGTTAAAATTTTCATTAACATATTCTGAGTAAATCTTTAACAAGCACATCCCGACCACAACGA